>JAEAOA010000919.1:0-55331 GCA_016746295.1 Potamilus streckersoni
ATGACAACAATGATAGCAATTATTGGCAGCAATTTGAGGGTGGTTATGACAACATATTTACGACAAAATCACTAAGACTCCATTTGTAAAATGGGGTCTTTATTTTTTTTTTTTTTTGGTTAAAATATGAGATTTCGTAGGAAGGCTCTATTGGGCATTCTGAGGCTTTAATCGATTTTGTCGCAAAAATTTGTAGGGTTCGCCCTCCCTGCTGCTTGAGGTATCATATCTTGGCTTGATTTTGTCTTACAGTCATAACTAGTTGTTATACGATTGATACAATATTATGTATATTTTATTTATTAGAATTGTAATCTCCTATGTATAGATGAATTATTAACATATCGTAACCTAGAGTATAACAAATCTTTAACTCGCAAGATTAACGTTAGTTGATTGTTGGATTGTGCTGCTTCATAATGCATCACTGCAGCCCCGAGTGGCCGAGTGGTCTAAAGCGCTGACCGTTACGGATCACTGCCATCTCACCTTATTCTGCGTGAGTTCGAGTCCAGACTCGGCTAACGTGGGTAAGAGAGAAAGCCTGCCAGTAGCTTCTCGTGGGTCGGTGGTTCTTCCCTGGGTTTTCCAGGGTTCTTCCTCCACCATTAATACTGGCTGTCATGTATAGCCTATCTTCTGCTGAAAAATGGCGTTAAACCCAACAACCACAACAACAACCACAACAACAACATAATGCATAACTAAAATATTGTTATTGTTATAGCACAATTAATATAGAAAAGCGTGTATTGAATATTTCGATACGAGTGCGTTAGTTGACCCGATAATTTATCCGCCATTATTCTGATGAAACGTTTGTGAGAGTGTGGTTAATTCTTCTGAGATTAGAGCAAGGAGACAAGATTATACGCCCCTTTTAGTTCTAGAGGATTCTTTCCTGGTGGGTAAGAGAAGCGACACCCGAGGATCGGAGAGTGGGAAGATGTCGAGAGTGCGTGGGAGGCCTATTGTGACGTAAGCTGTTTGTGTGGAGGCAAAGGCCCTGGTGGCGCTCTACAATTTCGTATTTAGCATAGGGTAAGAATTTTAAAGAAAAAGTATTTCCCCGGGTTTCCTCACTAGTTATACTGGCTATTTAAAAGAAACTTTGTATATCTTAGGTATTGTTGAACGAACCTTTAATTCCCCTAATTTTGATGTATGATTGATGGGTGTACTATGGGTTAGAGAGTATACATCTTGGCCTTACTCCAGACGTGCACCTTTCAAACAATGTCATAGCTCTACTTGCTCATTTTCACTTCTCGAACCTCAGAGGTAAATTTATATACATATATATAAATACTAAATACATTTTATGTATTTGGTAAATCATTCATTGCTCCTTTAGAAGCTGGTATTGTCTAATTTGGCAAAATTCATTTTCCATGTTTAAATAGCTGCCAAGAATAGTGTACTTTAGTCAAATTCAGATTGATTTTTGGAGCATAAAGGGAGCAGTCATTTTAGTTAGCAGTGTTCTAAGATCATTTAAAATTTCCAAGAGTACAATATCCAAAGAAATTTTAGCCACATTACATGAAAGTAGCATATAGGTATGCCAACATTTTCTTCACTGTGCATGTTTAAGATGCAAGCAACTTCACCTTACATACATCACTCTCTCAAAAGTACATAATAACTGGTGAGCGCCACCCCTGCAGGAAACGTTAACTAAAGTACTGGAAGTGCCAGGAAAGCATGAAGTCAAGGATACCGGAAGTACCAAAAGAGAAACAGGTGGAGGCGGACAAATGAGTAAAAAAGACAACACTAAAGGGAAACACTCCCATTTAAATTCATATGAATGAGATAATAATTAGCAACTGTGAATAGGGCATTGTTTATATTTGTTTGAAATAATTTCTTGTTGAGAAATGTGCCAATAAAATTGTTGAATATATTTTATATATTTTATTAAAGAGTTATATCTATGACCTTGAGATTTTTTATCCACCTAGACCGACGACATTGCTGACTGGGGGGGGGAAGGGGCTGAGAGCAATTTAAATTTGAATTGTTCACCCCTCTCCGGTGTTAGAAATAATACCGTAGAAGGCACGTGACCGATAAATTTGAATCAATTTGGATGAGCTAAAAGAGAGATATGGGTTTTTCAGACGAAATGGAATATTTTAATTGTTCTCCATTGTAAGATTAGTCAGTTGACGTTTTCTGTGCAAGGGGAAAGTTAGGACTTGAGGAAAAGAAGCTAGTAATATTATCTTTTTTCGTTGTACGGTAAAGAAAGGAAGATAATATGCTGTGATCAAATTACGCAAATCTCGAATGCACCAGGTATGCAATGCAATTTGTTATTTGATATCAGTTTGACGATAATTGCTTGAATGTATTGTACTGGTTGTTATAGGAGTCTTGTATTGTGCGAGATAATATGGGTGAATTTATTTGTGGTTAATTATATGAATCACATATGCTAAGAATTGAGTTGGGTTATGTTATGTTCAGGCCGATTGTTTGTTTGATAGCAAATAATACAGTTAAAACAAGAAGTTATTTTCAACTATTTATTTGTATAATTAAAATGTGAATTCTTGAAAGAAATCGAGCAGGCTGTAGTGGTTCATTAAGAGGTCTAGATTATGATATAGTTCAGTTAGGGATGCTAACTAGTACAGACATCAATCGTCTTGTACTAGCGTTTGTTTGTGAATTGTCACACTGAGCTGTACTTGTATTAGTTTCTATCGAATTATAATCTGACCATATATGACAATGAGAGAGAGGATAATATTTGAAAATAGCTCCATGTATGCAAGGAGGGCAGAGAAGAAAATAAACCTCTCTGGAGAGAGAGAGAGAGAGAGAGAGAGAGAGAGAGAGAGAGAGAGAGAGAGAGAGAGAGAGAGAGAGAGAGAGAGAGAGAGAGAGTATGTCGACTCTAACCTGTCACCAACTTTGAGCTATTATCAACACCGACAAGCAACCAGGTTATGTTGGACAATTTAGTTTGTTCGCTTACTCGATTTTATGATGAACTTTGTAATTATGGATAAACAGAACGGCTAACTGCATTTGGCAATAACGATTTTCTTGATGATTTGTTAACATAGACGTATCCTAATAATGGGTTCAAGACTAAATGTATGAAATCTAAACCTTTGGGGTCTAGTATGTTACTTTTATGTCAACCACTAGCCACATTCAAATGCCCCATTCTGTCCTGGATTTATGTCGTCCGTCGCCCACATTCAACTGCCTCTTTATATCCTAGCTATATAGTACCACAGGCCACAATAATCTGCCTCTTTGTATCCCAGTTATACAGTACAACCGGCCACCTTCAACTGCCTATTTTTATCCTAGCTATATAGTACAAGCCTCAGTAAACTGCCTCATTTTAAACTAATTAGATAGTTCCACCGGCCACATTAATCTGCCTCTTTGTATCCTAGTTGTATAGTACCACCTGCCACAATAAACTATTTATATCCTAGTTATATAGTACCACCTGCCACAATAAACTGCATCTTTGTATCCCAGTTATATAGTACCACCTGCCACAATAAACTGTCTCTTGGTATCCTAATTTTATATTACCAGCTGCCACAATAAACTGCCTCTTTGTATCCCCGTTAAATAGTACCACCAGCCGCATTAAACTACCTCTTTGTATCCTACTTTTATAGTAGCACCAGCCTGTATCCTAGTTATATAGTACTTTCCAGCCACAACAAACTGCCTCTTTGTATCCCAGTTATATAGTACCACCGGCCACATTAAACAGCCTCTTTTATCCTAGTTATATAGTGCAACAAGCCATATTAAACTGCAGCTTACAATCCTTGTTATATAGTACCACCAGCCACAATAAATTGCCTCTTTGTATCCTAGTTATACAATACAAACTGCCACAAGAAACTGCCTCTTTGTATCCCAGTTATATAGTACCACCAGCCGCATTAAACTGCCTCTTTGTATCCTAGATATATAGCACCACCAGCCTCTTTCTATCCTAGTTATATAGTACCAACAGCCACAACAAACTGCCTCTTTGTATCCTAGTTATATAGTACCACAAGCCGCATTAAACTGCCTCTTTGTATCCTAGTTATATAGTACAACAAGCCATATTGAACTGCAGCTAACCATCCTTGTTATATAGTACCACCAGCCACAATAAACTGCCTCTATGTGTCATAGTTATACAGTACCACCTGCCACAATAAACTGCCTCTTTGTATCCTAGTTATATATTATCACAAGCCACATTAGACTGTCATTTCGTAAAAAAGTTATATAGTACCACCGGCCACATTTAAACTGCCACTTTTATACTAGTTATATAGTTTCACCAGCCACATTAAACTGACTGTATCCCAGTTATATAGTATCACAGGCCACATTAATCATCCTGTTTATAACCTAGTTATATAGTACCACCGGCTTCAATAAACTACCTCTTTGTATCCTGGCTATATAGTACTACCGGCCACATTAAACTGCCTCTTTGTATCTTTATTATATAGTGCCAGCCTCAGAAAGTTTGTAATTATATTGAAACACCGGCCATAATAAACTGCCTCTTTGTATCCTAGTTATACAGTACCACCGGCCACATTAAGCTGCCTCTTTGTATCCTAGCTATATAGTACCACCAGCAACATTAAACTACCTCTTTGTATCCTAGTTATATAGTACCACCAGCCGCATTCAACTACCTCTTTCTATCCTAGTAAATTGTACAACTGACAACATTAAACTGCCTCTTTGTATCCTAGTTATATAGTACACTAGCCACATTGTACTGCCTCTTTGTATCCTAGTTATATAGTTCCAACGACCACATTAAACTGCATCTTTGTATCTTAGTTATATAGTGCCAGCCTCAGTAAGTTTGTAATTATATTGAAAAACCGGCCACAATAAACTGCCTCTTTGCATCCTAGTTATATAGAACCACCGGCCACATTAAGCTGCCTCTGTGTATCCTAGTTATATAGTACCACCAGCAGCATTAAACTACCTTTTTGTATCCTAGTTATATAGTACCAACAGCCGTATTAAACTGATTTTTTGTATCCTAGTTATATAGTACCACCGGCCACATGAAACTGCCTATTTATATCCTAGTTATATAGTACCAGCCTCAGTAAGTTTGTAATTAGATTGAACCACCGGCCACAATAAGCAGCCTTTTTGTATCCTAGTTATATAGTACCACCAACCGCATTAAACTGCCTCTTTGTTTCCTAGTTATGTAGTACCACCAGCCACAATAAACTGCCTCTTTGTAACCTAGTTATATAGTACCACCAGCCATAACAAACTGCCTCTTTTTATCCTAGTTATATAGTACCATCAGCCTCATTAAACTGCCAGATTAAACTGCCTCGTTGTATCCTTGTTATATAGTACCATCAGCCTCATTAAACTGCCAGAATAAACTGCCTCGTTGTATCCTTGTTATCTAGTACCACCAACCACATTAAACTGCCTCATTGTTTCCTAGTTATATAGTACCACCAGCCAAAATAAACTGCCTCTTTGTATCTTAGTTTTATAGTACCACCAGCCATAACAAACTGCCTCGTTTTATCCTTGTTATATAGCACCATCAGACCCATTAAATTGCCAGATTAAACTGCTTCGTTGTATCCTTGTTTTATAGTACCAATAGCCACATTAAACTGCCTCTTTGTTTCCTAGTTATATAATACCACCAGCCACAAAAAACTGCCTCTTTGTATCCTTGTTATATAGTACCACCAGCCATAACAAACTGCCTCGTTGTATCCTTGTTATATAGTACCATCAGACGCAGTAAACTGCCAGATTAAACTGCCTCTTTGTATCCTTGTTATATATTACCAATAGCCACATTATACTGCCTCGTTGTATCATTGTTATATAGTAAAAATAGCCATATTAGACTTCCTTTTTATTTCCTCATTATATAGTACAACCAGCCATAACAAACTTCCTCTTTTTATCCTAGTTATATAGTACCATTAGCCGCATTAAACTGCCACATTAAACTGCCTCGTTGTATCCTTGTTATACAGTACCAATAGCCACATTACACTGCCTCGTTGTATCCTTGTTATAGAGTACCAATAGCCACATTAAACTTACTTTTTATATCTTAGTTTTCATAGTACCACCTGCCACACTCAACTGCCTCTTTGTATCCTAGTCATATAGTAACACCAACCACATCAAACTGCCTCTTTTCATCCTATATTTATAGTACCACCAGTCACAATAAGCTGCCTCTTTGTATCCTTGTTATATAGTACCACCGGCCACATATAACAGCCACTTTGTATCTTAGTTATATAGTACAACCAGCCACATTAAACTGCCTCTTTTTATCCTAGATTTATAGTACCACCGGCCACATTAAACTGCCTCTTTGTGTCCCTGTTATATATTACCACCTGCCACATTTAACTGCCTCTTTGTATCCTAGTTATATAGTACAACCAGCCCTATTAAACTGCCTTTTTGTATTATTGTTATCTAGTACCACAAGCCACAACATTCTGCCTCTAATCCTAGCAATATATTTCAAGCCTCAATAAACTGTCTCTTTGTATCCTAATTAGATTGTACCACTGGCTTCATTATTCTGCCTATTTGTTTTCTTGTTATATGGTATCATCAGCCACATTAAAATGTATCCTATTTATATAGCACAACCTGCCACATTGAACTGCCACTTTTATCCTAGCTATATAGTACCATCGGCCACATTATACTTCCTCTTTGTGTCCTAGTTATATAATAGCATCAGCCACATTAAACTGCCTATTTTATCCTAGTTATTTAGCACCAACGGCAACAGTAATCTACTTCTTTTGTATCCTAGTTATATAGTACTACCAACCTCATTAAACTGCCTCTTTACATACTAGTTAGATGGTACCAACCACCACATTAAACCGCCTCTTTGTATCCTAGTTGTATAGTTCCACCAGCCACATTAAACTGCCTCCCTTTGTATCCTAGTTATAGTGTACCACCAGCCACATTAAACTGCCTCTCTGTATCCTAGCTATATAGTAACACCGGCCATATTAAACTGCCTCATTTTATCCTAGTTTTATTGTACCACCTGACACTTTAAACTGCCACTTTGTATCCTTGTTATATAATACCACCAGCCACAACAAACTGCCTATTTGTATCCTAGTTATACAGTAATACATCCATATCAAACTGCCTTTCTGTATCACATTTATTTAGTACCACCGGCCACACTAAACTGCCTCTTTTTATCCTAGTTATATATTACCTCCGACCACATTATACTGCCTCTTTGTATCCTAGTTATATAGTACCACCAGCCACAGTTAACTGCGTCTTTGTATCCTAATTATATAGTACCACCGGCCACATTAATCTGCCTCTTTGTATCCTTGTTATATAGTTCCAGCGGCCACATTAAACTTCCTCTTTGTAACCTAGTTATATAGTACACAAGTCACATTGTACTGCCTTTTTGTATCCTAATTATATAGTACCAAACACCATATTAAACTGCATCTTTGTATCCTTGTTATATAGTACCACCGGCCACATTAAATTGCCTCTTTGTATCCTAGTTATATAGTAGACTAGCCACATTGTACTTCCTCTTTGTACCCTAGTTATATAGTACCACCAGCTACATTAGATTGCCTCTTTGTATCCTAGTTATACCATACCACCAGCCACATTAAACTGCCTTTTGTATCTTAGTTATATAGTAACACAAGCCACATTAAACTGCCTCTTTGTATCCTAGTTATATATTACCACCAGCCACATTAAACTGCCTCTTTGTGTCCTAGTTATATAGTGCCACCGGCCACATTAAACTGCCTATTTGTTTCCTAATTATTTAGTACCTCCGTCCACATTAAACTGTCTCTTTGTATCCTAGTTGTATAGTACCACCGGCCACATTAAACAGCATATTTGTATCCTAGTTAAATAGTACTTCAAGCCACATTAAGCTGACTCATTGTCTCCTAGTTATATAGTACCACCGGCCACATTAAACTGCCTCTTTGTTTCCTAGTTATATAGAACCTCCGGCCATATTAAACTGCCTCTTTGTTTCCTGGTTATATAGTACACTAGCCACATTGTACTGCCTCTTTGTTTCCTAGTTATACAGTACCTTCGGCCACATTAGACTGCATCATTGTATCCTAGTTATATAGTACCACCGGCCACATTAAACTGCCTCTTGGTATCCAAGTTGTATAGAACCACCGGCCACATTAAACTGCATCTTTGTATCCTAGTTATATAGTACCACCGGCTATATTAAACTGACTATTTATATCCTACTTATACAAGTACCACCAGCTACATTAAACTGCCTCTTTGTATCCTAGTTATATAGTACCACCGGCCACATTAAACTGCCGCTTTGTATCCTAGTTTTATAGTACCACCGGCCACATTAAACTGCATCTTTGTATCCTATTTTTATAGTACCACTGGCTACATTAGACTGCCTCTTTGTATTCTGGTTCTATAGTACCCATATCTTTGTAAATGACTACACCGTACAATGGTTAAAACCAATTTTTCTAGTCCATTGTCATTTCAAATGTCATGCCGAAAAAAAGATAATAACTTGTGACCCAAAATGGTTAAAATGTCAATAATTCACCAATAACATGTACGTAACTAAGTTTTCATATAAGTGTAAACTTTTTCACAGTTTGACCCTTTCGGCTGACTGTTAGCCAAAGTAGAAGGCACATGAATATATATATGAATAAAGACCATATTGTCATTAAGCGTGTTGCTTTAAATCGTTTAACCTTCACGATTAGTGACAGTCATGACAGCCACCGGAACTGAACGATGTACAATTTTGCAAAGTATACAAATGCGGATATATCATATCTGATCAGTTTGTAACTTTGTTTAAGTTTGTCTTTATCGCAATTTGATTCACACTCTTGTTTTGAGGGAGGTGCCTTCTCACACACTAGAGGAAACGCATGCTACAATTGCAATAAAATTCACTATACATATCATTTATGCATACATATGAGGATTTATTTAGATACGTATTTAATTGCTACTAGCAAGTAGTTTTCATTATTTTTAAATGAGTATTAAGAACGAAAGGCTGACGATACCTGAGGGTATAAACTTAGGCGAATTTAATATTTATAAACGTACATGCCGTGAAAGGGTCGATGAACAGAAGTCAAATGTAAACAAGTAAGTCATTTTATAATACGTTTTGCGTGAATGTTTTGCAATTCTCTTTTACAAACCAAAAGTGTTCTTTGAATATAAAACGTTTGATAGCCATCCAGTTACAGGGATGCGTGTAATATGACTGCCAGTCAAGAGAACGGGTTGACTGGAAGAGGATTAATACTGCTGCACCCATTGCTTGGCGTAGTGATGTTTGCCACGTGCATTGTAAGCAAGGCCCAATTTATATGCAAAATGTAACGGTCTTTGCATTTTGATTAGTCTTCGTGCAGCAATATAATTAATTAAAATGCTGCATGAACTCATTACTATCTCAATGCCGTTATCTATTGCGCGTAAAATACAATATCATATTGGATATTTTGGATCAGAAAAATACATTGTCCTCAATACAGATTGTAGCCATACATTTGAATGACAGCATTTGTTAAGTTCGTAATACATACTTTTACATTCATTACGTACTATATGTGATATGTGACTATACCACACCGACACAGCAGTTAAGTTGATCAGTATTACCAACAGCTCTTAAAGTGACTGATGTAAGCTTAGTAGTTCCTCATGTTATCTTCATTAAATAATGAGGGAATGTATTGCAAAACCCATACTTTATGCTAATCTCATGCGGACGGAATTTTATTTTTCTAGTCAAGCCTATCCAGGGAGCCAGTCACACGAGGGGGTGGGTATGTGTCTGTGAGAGTGGCGTCTCTACAGATAATACGCATGCTATGAGATCGTTCCTAATTTATGTGTAGCCTTTAGAAACCGTAGATTGGCATTTTTTAAATGGAGGCTGTCTACCTTTTTCTTTTTTGAGGAAGAGGACGGAAGAGATTGTTAGAGACGCAGAGATGCCTGACCAGGACCACAGAAGTCTATTTTCCTTTCCCTCTCTTTTTCTGAGAGGAAATTATATAGTGCATTATTATTACAAAATGGTTAATCTGTACTTGGAGGAGATGACATTACAAAATGGATTACACGTTGCCTATTACAAAATTGATAACACGTTGCACTGACAAAGGTCATTACAAAATGGATAACACGTTGCCCTGACAAAGGTCATTACAAAATGGATAACACGTTGTCCATTACAAAATGGATAACACGTAGCCCTGACAAAGATTACTAGCGGCCCGTTGAAATTTAAGAATAGCAGGCATCCAGTGTTCGACTGCGGATTTTGGGAATTTTGTTAATTAAACGTACCGAACCAAATACATAAGGGGAAAACACAAGATTCTAACCTATATAAACTGATAAATAACATATTTCAATGACGAACAATTCAGACAAGACCTGATGTAAGTAATCTTCTCTCACGTGTTTCAGCACCACGAGCTTGACATATCTGGCGTTTGAACTTCTTTTTTCAAGGTATTTGTTCTCGCCAATTTTCCAAGACAGTAATGGTTGTCGTTTCTGTTTCCTTTGAACATTTAAAATCGACCACGATTTTCATCCAAGCTAAATTATCTTTTTGGGTGTTACTTCCTCGGGCAACTCCAATCGACCGATAGCATTATAACAGCCAGCAAGAGTTAGACTAAATGTGGACTTGCACACTTTTCAACCGCATAACCAATACTATTTAATTCCTTTTAAACTTTTTGTACGTTTTTTTTTTCAAAAACGCCTGTGTCAATCTCAAAAATTCTTTTACAGGACAAACGCCAACTTTAACGGAAATTTTAGCTATAAATGTGTTCCAAGGACATGTCGCAATGTTAACTCGCAAAAAGATTTGAAAACCGTTACAGAGACGTCAGCTGTTGGGATACATAGTGATGTATACTGCGACAATAACATTGGTTTAAATTTATATCCATTCTGGCTGTGTAGCAAAGCCCAAACAAGAACAAAGAATCAACTTACAGCACAAATTGCACTCCTACGTTGTTACTTGGGTCGGGTAATGTTAAATATGGTCGCATCAATTCTTTCTCTTTGAAATGGCATTCGGGCTGAAACATAACGAAAGCAAGAACGTTTTCCAACTGCATTAATAAAAGATATCTATAATACAGAACAATCAGCATGCATGGTCCATCAGTGAACTTCTTTCAAATTATCTTATCCATCACAAACACACACACATACACACACACGCACATACACATACATATACACATATTAATGGCAATGGTCTTAAATATGTCAATATTCATACGTATTTCGGTCCTATTTTAAAACCCAGTCGGTCAGATAATGAAGACATTACAGATTTTGTATACTCTAAAAAATATGCTTCTTCGTAAATGTAATTGTTCGTTGAATATCAAAATTAGATTATTCAAATCTTATTGCTACACAATGTATTGTGCTTCTCTGTGGATCAACATTGGTGAATGTATGAAAATAAAGCTAGTCATTGGTTACACTAATAGTCTTCCTTTCCTGTTGATGCAGTAATGAGACAGTATGTGTTTTCAATGATGACAAAAATAGATAATAGTAAAAACTGTATATTGAGATCTCTTTGGAACTATGTGTCCTTCGTTAAAATTTTCATATTGTTATTAAATAGAACAAATTAATCTTTAAATGTGTCACTTAATTTCATTCCTAACAATGCAGGGCTGTATACTTGTAGATTGGATATACATGATCTTTTATGTTTACAACACTTTTACTTTAAATCTTTATTTAAATTTAGATGCATGGACTATGTAGTTTAAAATAAAGAATTTTTATCTTATTATAAATAATAATGCGTCCTTAAACTGGGTAAGTATATAAACGGCCCGACGCTGGTGGATGACTGATTTAAAGCCTAAAAGTATATAAACGGCCAGACCCTGGTGGTCATCTGATCTAAGGCCTAAAATATGTCCTTTCCACCAGCCTATCTAGAGCTGAGAAATGGCATTAAACCCAAACCAACAATTGCAACAATAACAACAACCAATATTAAAAGCCTAGACTGCTCTAGTAAAGGGCTGAACCATGGTAGGTCTGAATTTCCTTTTCAGCTTCCTCATATCAGCTGGTTAGTCTGGGCGGTTAACTCACTTGATGACTAGCACTCTAATCAATCAACGGCATTTATAATCAATTTTAATTGATTGTAGAGCCGTGTAGTGTGCAGGAGACGGGGATGTATGCCCGAGGGTTGTGATCGTGAGATGAAACAACAGGTTTTACATTTTACACCCTTTGTCTTTATAGGGGTATATAACAGAACCTACTGTTCAATCACTTACAGTACGATTATAAAAGAGGGTACCTCCCTTTATTATTCAAGCCAGATGGTGTCAGATTTTTTTATTTTGAAACTTGAAACATTTAGACAAAAGTAAATATGCAGTGCAATTTAAGCATTTTTTTTACACGAGCAAAAAAGCTGAACATCCTGTTGTTTTGCATTTTTTATTACGTTCTTACCGAACACGGATGAGTAATAAGAGAATAAAACATGTATAACACCACGACAGGCAATATCATAAAACGAGTTTCAGTTTTAATAACTAAACACTCATCCTTATGTATGTATGTATGTATGTATGTATGTATGTATGTATGTATGTATGTATGTATGTATGTATATATATATATATATATATATATATATATATATATATATATATATATATATATATATATATATATATATATATATATATATATATTGATACGTAATTGATCTCTCGCTACAATCTAGTTTTTCATTTTAACATTATACTCACCTTTTTGTAATTCTGAATATGTACATATATTAATATATTTATGTGTGTATATGTTAAACAAACAATTTGAGTTAGTATTCCAACAAATATGAGAATCTCTAATTAGCATATTAAAATATTTGATCTGATACATATACTATAGATAAAAAATAACCGAGTCAAACATTTGTTTACCATTTGTGTATTTTGTTTTGTTTTTCTTTTTAGTACACTTTCCAGGTAATATTTCACAGGTATTTTGTCGTGAACATAGCTGAAATGTGTGTGTGCGGGGGGGGGTGCATGATTTGGATTTTTAACGTAGCTTGAAAAAATTTCAGTCATATCGCTACGATATCTTCGGTGTGGTAGTTTTTAATAATGTCTTGCACTGGGGCAACATGCAGTAGACATATAGTGTCATGTAACAAAGTCACATTAGTCAGACACCAGCAGTAGTATATGGTGGTATATAAGCAACTATAGGACTTATCATTAAAACCACGACTTTTAGACCCCCCAAAAATCAGCCTGGGGTATTATAGCGACAAGGCAAATTTTGTATTAGCACATCCTGAGTATGTATACCTTGACAAATGGATCAGGTACAGTGAAATCACGGTACTAGACACTTGTAACAAAGTGGCAAGTAGCTGACCTAAATACACGCAGCTACTCTAGCTAGGAAAAATATAGCATATCTTTGTTTCGCATATTATATATATATATATATATATATATATATATATATATATATATATATATATATATATATATATATATATATATATATATATATATATATATAGATTGATGAAAATCAAAAAATTAAAAAATTGACTAAACAGTTTTTTTGGGAAGATAGAGAAAATAAGAAATACACCAATTAAAGAATCGACTAAACAAAAACTTTAGGCAAGAAAGAATTCATATATTTTCGAGGAAATAAAGTGACCCCTGAATAGGGCCTTTGGATTCTTCTTGTTTTATCTTCGCCAATTCTTCCACCAGCTTCTTAATTTTCCAAATATGACTATCTTGTTCTTATTTTCTTATTCTGATATCTAGTCTTTATGCACCTTTGCTATAACGTTTTGCTGTATTTTCATCCAATTCTTTGGCAGAATAAATATTTATTCTTTTCTTTATCTTCTCCTTCCTCTCTTTTGGTCCAGGTTACCTTTTTCATGATCTCTTCTCCTCTCTTTAAACAGTCCAATTTCTTACAGAAGGCCACATGGTTAAATGAAAGATGTCTTTCAAATTATCATTTGACTTCTATAACAATATCAATAATATGTTTTAAGGTTCCCACTCTTACATAGTTCAGTTGTATAAATTTTCTTCCTCCACTATCATCCTTTGTAGTTCAAAACTGTCTACTTTCAGTTTCTTCACCTAGTCTTGGCTTACTGTGAACCTCCATTCCTTGACTAGACTATCCAGTATGTATGATCCATCCATTATTCAATACTAACTGTCTCTTAATTGACTAAATACTTCCTTTTAGCTGCTCCTTTTTTATTCTGTGTAGAATGGCACGAATGACGAACGTTATGATTTTATAAACTTCAAGCAAAGACGTGAAGTAAAGCATCCCTTTCACTCACTTAACATATACATTACCCACACAAACGGACGAGAAGAAAAAAAAAACATATTTTATACTATCTAAACAAACTGATGAGAAGAAAAACCACAAATCTACTATCCACACAAACGGATGAGAAGAATAAACACAAATGTACTATCCACACATACGGATGAGAAGAATAAACAAAAATGTACTATCCTCACATACGAATAAGAAGAAAAACCATCATATATTAATATCCAGACAAACGGATGAGAAAAAAATCTACTATCCACACAAACGGATAAGGAGAAAAATTTACCATATATTGCTATCCACACAAACGGATGAGAAGAAGAAAAAAAAAACATACCATATATTACTATCCACACAAACAGATGAGAAGAAATAAACAATAAATTACTATCCACAGAAAGGGATGAGAAGAAAAAATACACTCATATAATATCCACACCAACGAATGAGCTAGCATAAAACACAAATATACTATCCTCATAAACGCATGAAGAGAATAGTAAACACACACCCATATACTATCCACACCATCAAACGAGCTAGTATAAAACACACTAATATATTATCCTCACCCACGAACACGCATGCAAATACACACATACACACATCAGTTAAGGAGTGCGTATGTAAAGTCACACTACATACACTACATTCAGACGAATTGGTAAATTGAATAGTCTCTCCTTTCTAGAGATCTGACTAACATTGAGAAGGGCTGTTTTTCTAAGAGCTCCAAATGCCCTTATATAATAGTGGCACCTTCCAGGACTGGCACGACACACGCATCGCCGGCTCCAGTCCTGCTTTCAATTGATGTGTGTGACTGGAAACGCAGAAAGAGGATAAGTTGCATCACTCTCTATGTCCTCCGTGTCTGGGATATTGAAGGCTTCCTTCCTATACCACAACCAAGGATGATAAAGTCGTGATGCTGGTTCTCGTGCTGGTCATGGTTATGGTGGCGTCCTCAATGCAGTCTTCACCTCACATTGAGATCTCATGATGAGGTGGGGCAGGATTCTTTTCTTCTCTTTTTCTTTTTCTTCCGTTCCTCTTCTATCTTATCTTTCTACTCTGGCCTTCCTAGTCAGTTCGTTTAAAAGACGCCTGACATACTCTAGGTGCATTTGCAGTTTCGTCAGTTTTGATAATCTGCTGCTCATTTTCAATTTGACAAGTTAACGATGGGAAGCTATTGTTGGTATTTATATACCTGACGCACGGACGTGAACATCCCCCAACACCAAAACTTAACCATTACAAAAAAAACGCGACAACTAAAAAAAGAACTCACATTGACGTGTTTTCTTTTTTACTTGCAGAGACATGCACGATTCGACAAGACAGAGAAAACAAAGGGTGGACATATTTTACTTTATAAGGAAACGAACTGCTTATAGACACACGTCTGCTTTTTCAAAACTTTTAAAGTTTAGGCAAATTCAATGAGTATCTCTTTTCGAGAGCAATGGTTAGCCGTGAAAAGGCTGTTTTTATTCACGGATGTAATGGAAATCTATTGTTACTAAGATTGTGTTCCCGTTTTGTCAGCAGACTTTTCTATACAATAAGTCCTGATTCTGCGAAAAGAGAAAGAGAATTCTTTGGAGTTCACTCGACAGTCCACAATAATCTCTCTGGCTCTTGCTGTTCCTGATGCTTCAGCTGTTGTACCTGTCGTTGCTGTTGTTTTGTTTTCTCGTTTTAAGTAGCTTGCTGCCGTGAGGCTGATACGACTGCTTACAGTTCTAGGCATGGACTGCAGTCCCTCCGGGGAGTGGGTTTACAGTCCCTGGCATGGACTGCGATCCCCCAGAGAGGGCGCTTGGCCTTGGTGCTAGGCCTTTTCCTGACCCTAAGAGTCAGGGACCTCAAAAAATGACCCATTAATTCTTAAGTTGACTCTCAAAAATGGCAGAACCGCAACTAAATCTCCTACCCGGGTCGCCACTCCCACCTACCAAAGTGCCTAAGTTATTATCCACCTAACTTTATTTCAGTTAGGTGGATTTTTGTCAAATATAAACCAGTTATTCCTACGGGTATCCCTATATCAATGATGTGTGAGCCACCTGTACAATTGTTCTAATGAACCTGGGATGTGAATTTGGAAGATGTAATTGTAGTTTGAATTTTGCGTAATCGGCGTACTTACAGGGTCCGAAAGGGAACCAATCTTTAGGCGTTTGCCGCCTATTTAAGAATATTTATCACCGCTTTGGGTTGTATGGTTGTGTAATTTTGACCACCTTGCCAAAGGATCTTGTCTGGGCTTTATGTCATCAAGCCAAAGTGAAGACTTAGGTTGGAGGCTTTTTTGTTCCGAACAGCTGTCCACGCGGCCCGGACTGTTCTGGATTTTCAGACTGGAGACTAACCCCGTTGATCTGGTTCAAACGCGGACGTGATAGAAAACATCGCCACTGAGTTTTAGTGTCGGAACGCTATGATAGCTCAAGTTATAGTGTGGGATAGTGAGAAAGTCAAAGAGCATATAAAATCAAACAACCTGCACGTTTTTTTTTCAAAGTACAATTCTTTATTTAAGTAACAAATGACATAAAGAACAAGGAACAATAATATCAAACAAATTAGTTTTGACAAGGTTGACAACGTTGTGAAATTATACGAGATTTCCATTGATGGAATCCATGAGGCCATTGATGTACACTAAGTTTCCTAGCTAAAGACAAAATATAACCATAACGGTCAAAACACCATCGATCTACTTTCTCATTGTTTCTAGAAGAGTGACGATCAAAATAAGTCACTAAATGTCCTAAAGAATATCCCAGGCTGCGTTGATGAAGATAATGCACGCAATATTGTCCAAACACCATGGAGTCTGTGCGTTGCAATTGCACATTATTGTATCGTGTCGTCTGAGCATTTATTTTCATAAAGTTAATAATATTGTCTTCTGAAGGGAGTAATCCATACAAATCAAAATACTCAATAGTTCTCTTAAGGAAAGTAGATGGCTATCCAGTGATTTCCTGGAAGATGACCGCCGTCCATGTAGATGACATAAACTTAATTTGAATGTCTTGTTGTTTGTGATGAGGTAGATCAGGTTTAACATACAGGACAGGATTCCAAGAAGCAGTGTGAGAACTGTTGTTAAAAAGGTAATAAAGTTTCCAGGTATCTTTTTTTTTCTTTTTGTTTGTATCTTGTTTCACAGGTAATGATATGTCATCAAATCAATTCTGACTGTTTGCTTGAAAAGCTCTGTCATGTAAAGGTCTATGTTCCTTGTCTTCCAACCTTTGGCTAAGAGATTTTATATGCGAGAGATATCCAGAATAATCACCAAGCCTCGTCCAGGCACTCGTCTAAATTTTCTTCTTGGTTTATTATCAGATATTGTTGATTTTGACTGGGATAATTATTTAAAAATCCACAGCAATTTTTCTTGACCAATTTCGATAAGTTTTGGATAGGTGTTAGTTATAACAGGACACTAAATGTTGTTATTGTCTGACCATCTTAACGTGATCGCAATGTTCTCTTCGTCTTGGTCTAGGGGTTTTGTTTTCACGGTATCCTCCAATTCCATAGATTCTTCATCTTTCAAAGAAGGATCAGTGTCTTCCATAGTTTCTAACAATCTATAGTGAATATTCTAAAACTGTTGATTTATATGGTATTATCAAATACCGCATACAGGATGACGTTCACCATGGCTGGTGTTGGCTCCAAGTTGTCCGATAGCTTCGTACATGGACAAGAATGATCTCAAGTAATTCTTCTCGACAAAGTTGCAATGGGACTGGTTCACAAGGTCTTGCCATCGAGACTGACTTTGATCTTGGACACTCTGTAGTGCTTACACTAGAAAGGATTGGTAGTGAAGATTTTGTTAAAGGCTGTATTGCTGACTATACCAACGATTAAACGTGTGGGTAACTGTCCTTGAAACAGATGATCTTCAATCTTTAATCGGAGTACAGCAGCAATGGAGAAAGTTTTCACTTCTACGTGTTGTATCGGATTCGTGGCGGTCATTCTTGCTCAAGGTGTAACTGATGTCGTTTCTCGTTTAAGGTAACACTTCTATGCTATGCGTTTTATTGGAAGATAAGTTTTGTACTGGTTGATCTCAGCCATCAAATAGAAAGCTACTGCTGAGATTTAGTCTCAGTATTCCATTCAACAAATACTTTTCTTACAACCATATTTCCAAATGCATTCGATCCATCAGATCTAAACTACGTTCTTCCAGGATTTTCTTTCGATGATTGCCCACATTGTGAGTTTCCTCTCATCGTTTGAGACATCTGTGTCGTTAAATATGTTTTCACCTGCGGTGTTAGGTTTCCAAACAATGCAAGTATCCAGATGAGTGTTCTTGGCCTCTTTTCCGTATGTCAATCGATTTTCAAGGTACGCTCAGTACTGGCAAGTACTAATGCTGATGCTGACTAGTTTGTTATTCAAGTACAAATCCACTTCGCTGAACATGAAATGCATGAAATGGTTGAGAAGTACTACTTTGGTATTGTCATCTAGAACGTTGTTGTCCGTTTTAAGCACTTAAGGTTGCAAATACCAGTAAATGCTATTCAGATTGATTTTATCTTCGGGATGTCCTTTCATATTAAACTTGATGGGAGCTGAATCCATCAAAGACGAGACGGGATGAAATTCGACACACTAGGATTCTTGCATCATCATCATGGTAAGTGACATGGCAAACCAATCCAGTTCCGACGTGAAACAGGTACAATACTCTCGGTGCATCATTTTGCATTTTTTGTTTGCAATTTAATAACCAAAAACGTCTAAGTCTTGGACGGTTTTCCTTTTCATAGCCTTTCTTGCCTTGAGGGTGTAAAGTCCTCTCAATGGGTGTTTTCCTCGTCTGTTTTGCCTTGTCCTTGCTGTGGCATCAGGAAAGCAAAATTGTCTGACTAAGCAAGCGATCATGCCATTTATAGGAGTTCCTCGCAGACCCAAAATGTATTTGCCTGTTTGAAGCGAAACATTTATACCTGCTCTCAAGAAAGCTTTTTGGGGGATTTATTTGTCAAAGATGACAGTTTGGATAAATTCTTTACCAAGTGTCAAAACGACATCTTTTACGGTTTGCAATCCCCGTGTCACCATCGGTTTCATCACTGTACGAATGATATGTATCTCCTAAGCCATGTTCTCGTTGTCGAGCGACTCCTTGGTACACATTATACATGACTGTCAATATGTTAGAGTACTCGTTTTCGAAACTGAAGTTTAACTGTGACTTTCCCTTTGGTGAATATAATATTTTGTCCCATATTTTCTTTTATAGTAATGTTGGCAGTGTTGAAATACGGCTTACTGACGGGCAAATAGTGAGGATGTAAACATTTTCGGTGAACGTGATAGGAGTTTCCACCTTTCTCGTCAGCAACCATAACAGAATCTATTTTGAAAGGAATGACACGCAGTAACTTTATGGAGGTGTGTCCCACCACTTTGTACTCCACCACATTGGAGGACTCAAAGATCATATTTAGTGGTTGGATAATTTCAACAGGTAATCGAAAATGTTGAGGAAACTCCAGGTTGACAGTCACGGCATGTATTTTGTTTTCAATCTTGATCAAGTTGGGGTCTCCACTCTAAATGTGATACAATTCAGGAGAAAAAAGTAATGCCCAGTATTTTGTCCTCCTGAAATTTGATCATTGAGCTATTTTGTGGTTTTCGATCTTGACACTTTTTCTGACTTTTTCCAAGGCTTTACCAAACATGAAATTAAACCTGTCAGTAACTGTGTTCAGCAAACGTTCCCACATTTCCTCCACTTGGCATCCTTGATTTTCTTACTTCAAGTTTCGCCGACAAGTGGCCTTGTACAACATGGTCTGTTGTAAAAACTGATTTTTAGTTTTACGTTGAGGGTAGCAGTTGGGACATCCATTAAATAAGCATCCGTTAAACTCGGAAACGATCTTGGGGTTTTCCAAGTCTCAGTCATTTACTGAATACCTTCCAATGCCTTTCTCGCCTCGTCCTTTGCGAGCGTGCTCTATCAATTTGTCTTCCTTGTCGCGCATGTAGTGGAACCAGCGTAGTGGTTTTACCGAGTATTGACGTTTGACAAAATTGGTTGTTTGAGAACTGATGACAGCTATGGTGTTTTCGGGCATAAATCTTTGGCGGTACACTAATGAACACGCTTTGGCAATGGTGCAGGCATTTATTTCTCAAAAGATCTATTCCGCTGTGTTCCAAGAACAGTTCTCGAAATTTTCCATAGTAACACCGTAAAATGTCTACGTCGAAACGACAGTATTTTAGCTTTTCTTCCTGAAGGTCAATACGGTCCGACGCATGAGTCTGGTGCCATGCCTAGAAACCTTCTCGCTGTTCGGTACGCATGCTTTCAGGGTCGTAGTAGTGACCCTCATGAACGAGAAGCAATCCGCTTTAACTTTTTTGAGACTACCACGGCGAAGTTATACTTTTAGACTTGCCACTGTCAATGATTTAGTAGAAATCACTAGGGGTGTATCTCTGGTGTAGTCACAGGGTTAGGTTGTTTGGCTCGGGAATGTGTTTTGCTCTTGGTCATTGGACCGATTTGGCCTAATCAGGCCTTGCGCTCACAGGTTAACGCATGTTAGTAAGTTTTTTTTAAAAATAATACCAATGGAGAGAAAGTAATTTTAAAACGGCGGAAGAAAAGTTAAAGTCAAACCTCATATAAAACTTGTTTTAATGTTTATTTCCAAATGCCGTGTTCACAGGGGACCCTGATTAAGTGAATCAAATCGGGCCCTGCGTTTGCTAAGGCCGCTGCTCCATAACACGACAGTATAGCATCTGTAAGGAGGAAGAAGGCTGTGGATGAATAGAGAAAGATAAGTAACGCCATTGTACTCCCTATACCCTTAGCAGTAAAGTATAAGGAGAAAAAATAGGATATATATATATATATATATATATATATATATATATATATATATATATATATATATATATATATATATATATATATATATATATATATAGATAGATAGATAGATAGATAGATAGATAGATAGATAGATAGATAGAAAGGGAGAGAGAGAGAGAGAGAGAGAGAGAGAGAGAGAGAGAGAGAGAGAGAGAGAGAGATAGAGAGAGAGAGATACACAAAACATACATATATAGTAATCTATACGAAGTGCGAGAGACAGATGATACACTCACATTTGGAGTGAAAGAGACAAAACAGTTTGAGCGCTTTAACTCGTATACAAACATAACCTTTAAAAACAGTAAACATTGCAGAAAAAAAAACACATTGACACACGTGCATTGATTTTACGTTAACAATCCAAGAAGTGTTTTAAAATAAATCGAAAGCTGAAAGCATGTTTTATGCAAAATTTCAGAGTGATTTGTTCTTCCTATTGCTGTATCATCCATTTATAGAATAACGAACACCAGCTATGATCCTAATGTACCGTATCAGTAATGTGTGAGGAGAGAAAAGTGGATAGTAATACGTTCTCTATACAAACAAATATACTTACATACTTTTATACACGGAGCGTAAGGAGGGGGGAAGGTAGGAATATAAGCACAAGCATCATACATGGAGTGAAAGGAGACAGTGCCGTTTTAAGGTCTAGGCACGCGAGTCACGTGCCAGGGACCACACGCAGCAGGTGGCTCCGCTGCTGCTCAAAAACAAACTTTTGGTGTCGTTTGTGTTAGTAGTATATTATATTAATAAATGTAACAAAATGACACACGCACATATGGAAATGCAATGTGAGTTTGCATGTACTGTTCATAAATTCGCCGCAAAGAATCTGCTGGTAAATGAACTGTAACAAATTCAGTAAATAATAAACACACACAAAACACGTCTCCCAGAGTTCAAAGAATCATATCCTCTTGTGAAATCGGTTATTTCAAAAACAATTGGTAGTTCAGTAACTTTGAAAGCTATTGTTGACTTTTCAGTTTGGCAGTATCCTGATTATTGACTAGAATGTCGCGTTAGGAGATGCTTTGTAATAGGGAAGTCTTCCAAACCACATGATACAAATTTTTCAGTGGTCGAATGACAATTTTATAATCTTTCAAAAGTAAATGTTTGTGAGGATTTGATTTGAAAGTCCAAGTCTTGACCTGACTTGCATACCTCTTTAATGTTTATCCATTGGTTATAACGATTGTTGGGAGTTAGTCTTTCCTCTTTAAAAGATGTCCCTTCTGACTCGGTATTGGTAAACGTAGTCGATAAACATTGTTACGACTCTATTGTCTTAAACTAAGTAAAGAAGAAGCGAAAACCAACAAGTCTTGTAATGTTCAATAAATAATTTGATTCTCTAGAAAACTAAAAATTTAAAAATAGCTTATAGTATGGTGAAGAAAATACCAAATAGTCATAAAGGCCTATTAAAAATGCAAAAGTGATGATACTGAATGCCAGTAGCATTCCGAATGAAGTCCTCTCTACAGGCTGATGTGCTAACAGTATAGCTGTATCACAATGATATAATCCACCTTGTCTTTAAATGAATTTATGGTAATTCTAAAATAGCTATACAATTTTAAATTATAAGCACTCTTTAAGACCAGTAAATAATTGAAACAAATAAATTAATTCCTTTCAAACAAATTCAACTAAATGACCAGCTAATACTGATGTTAAAGATAAGAATAACCAATTCTCAAGTAAACATCTCTTCTATAAGTATACAAAGAAACAATAACAGACACGTGACAAGGGTCGAATGTTCATTTTCAGATCATTATAACTTTGTCAAAAAGATGAGGACCTTAATAGTTAAGCATTCCAAAATTAGGGCAGTTACCGTTCTTATCTTATTTTTGTGTCTGTATAAGTTTTTAATGTTGTGTATAGATTTACTTTGAGAGGAATTATATATTTAAATTCGTTATAGGAATTACATTTAGCTGACGTGATTCTATTAACTAAACAATATTTTGGGATTATTGTGAATTATTTCAAAGACGTTATGGTGCCCGTATTAAGTATCAATAATGTTTTCACCTTAGGACCTTAGAGGCTATTGTTACATCAGCACATTCAAGACCTGGAATTCTAGCAGAAAACAATATACTTTTGTACATTGATATGACTTTAATGATTATTTTAGGCTTCTTTCACAATACTAAATGTTACTTTAAAATTTTAATTTGATAGCTTAGCGAGATTCACGGTGCCTTCTACAACTATTTCTTTCTCTTACTTAATTTAAAACCACATAGTAGTAACAAGAAGCAAGAGCACATCAGGGATACGAATTAATTTCAAAGTAGCTCAGACAGCATTACAATCGCTTTTGAAATTCAAATTAGCTTTGTTTTTTTTTTCTAATTGTCTAAGCCCTGTTATGTTCATTTCAATTATTTGCGGAATCTTTAGTAAAACCGACAATCTTCTCCATGTTATCCAAAGCGGAGAACTATATTTCATACCCAGAAAGGATTATGGTCTTTCAAAAAGGGCAAGTTGCTTCAGTTTGACAGACATTTTTCCTATTTCAGAAGTAATAGCATCTTTGGTAAAACAAGCCACAAATGTATTTTAATAAATTATTTGGTGGAAACAAATCTTAAAGTGGTTTATATTTTGTTTGATTTGTAAGTCAATATCTAGCTCAGATAGGAAAGTAAGGTAATTGTAACAAATAATAATAATAATAATAATAATAATAATAATAATAATAATAATAATAATAATAATAATAATAATAATAATAATAATATACTTTATTCATTAATTGTGGTTGATACACTTGACGAAAATATATTTAAGAAAGCTACAGATTCAGAGATAAATTGTTCAATTGCACATTTAAAAATGTAAATGTAAATACATATTCAAAAGGATAAAAATAAAGATTAGTAGAAATACAGAGAAAAGACTGGAAAATATATTTTAACAAAAGGAATTAGAAGTGTACAACGTGTACTCATTGTCAACGCTCTTGAAGTCTGGACTTCGCTGTAAGGACAACAAAGTGCTAAGATGTGGTTAAGGAATGTTTCTTAATGGATTATGAGTTGTTATCTGAGCCATATCGACAGAGGTTTAGAAACAGTAAAAAGTAAACTGGACTAACTAATGTTAAATTTTCAAAGGAAAAGGACAACTGTTCGATAGGTGATGTTCAAGAACGTTAGTCGAGACCATGTTAACCTAAGAGGTTAAGAATTGCAGAAATATTGATTTTAAGACCCAGCTTGATGAGAAAAAAAAAATCAACTTTTAAAATCTCTGCTCGTACAGATGATGGCAATTTTTCGACTCACAAAGTTTCATTTGTTAGTAGGTCTTGCTTTCCATAGTTCGTCTGATAAGGCCGATAAGAAATCCTTATATCTTTCTATGTACACTTATTGCAAGATTAAAGGGCACGGTATTTGCAATTACTACATGTGGAAAAAAAGAAGCATAAAGGCAGTGCTATTACAAATGTTCTTATTTCAAAGAGATCCATGTCATCTTGTATTAAATGCATAATATTGATCAAGCAAAACACAGTTTGACTTTATTATGAAGAATTATATGCCATTCATGTTGAACGGTTCTTTGTTATATATTGGTGAGTCTGCATAGCCTGTTCCTATACAATATTTCGATCTCGGTCTTTTATTATTATGTACATTGCCTTTATTTGAGAAATCTCTTTATTCAAAGCGTTGGTGTTTATATAGCAGAGTGCAATTGTGTTAATGTTACTTTCCATTGTATTAATTGATATCATATATAGTCTCAGTCAGACTTTGGCCTTCTTTACTCATTAAAGGCATTCATTTATGAATTGACATAAGAAACGGTTGTTTTTTATTCACTTGTGATTAACAAGATTTGTTTGGATGAAAAGATTAATAACCTAGAAATTCCTATTCGTCGTCACCATACCCATCCATCTAGCGTGTGTTAATACCCATCAATCTAGCGTGTGTTAATACACATCCATCTAGCGTGTGTTAATCATCTTGTGTATATTAATATATTAATGCTATCGAAGCGTAGCTATTTCCTTCCTGAATATAACAAAATACGAAATACGACGCAACCGTAAGTAGGAATGAAAGTTACGGTTTCTTAGACGGATATTCGTGGCCATGGATATAAAATCTAATATGCAATAAATTATCTATACAAATTTTATGATATTAATTTGTACTTAGAAGAAAATCTAACCAAGTGATTGTTATCGCTACTTTTAATTTCTTTTATAATCGATATCATCAGAATTTCCTTTTTATCTAAGCATATCTCACCAGTTTATATTTGCTGTATGGCAAAGGACTTGTAAGGAAAACGTAAAGTAACGAAGCTATTCAAAATGGTTACCATTCACTGATGTGAAATGTTTTTCAGTCTAATTCTAACTTCTTTATCCCAAAGGACAGGGTCGAGCTAAATGCTTCATTTTATGTAATATATTTGATTTAGTTTATTTCCTGGACGATATCTTATCTCATTTGATCAATTTCTGTTGATTGCTCGTTTTCGACAGCGTATAGACATAAACTAATCATGACTAAAATGCATCATAACATTACTTACTCCGAAAGAGTCTGCATCTCAGTTACGGTTGAATGTTCGGCTTAAGAACCAGAGGGGATCTGATGGATCGTCCACGAATTTTACCAGGTTCTGCCTCCGTCGAATATATTGGCAGCCGCGGATAACTTAATGATGTACCGAACAAAACAAAATTTACCTTGAAATCCACTGTTTATTACTAGGCTTTTGCTGTGCTAATTAGCATATAATCTGTTTAATAGTCTACTGTGTTATGGCCTTGTGAACTATTTGATGCAATAGAAATTTCCCAAGAACGCCGTCCTTTCAGAGGATGATCATTCGCTATTCATTGCAATAACAATTCTACAGAAACCCAGTCTGTCCAGGGTGATTATCATATGTAATTCATTGCAATAACAATTTCCCAGGAGCGCCGTCTCTCCAGCGTGATAATCATATGTAATTCATTTATTAGCGAAAATGATTTATATTTAACTGATTTACTACCTCGACAACGTTCTGCGTAAGTTATTATTTTTAGAATTTTAAGGAGAGTAATATGAAACGAGTAAGATTCACTCAAGGTGTAAGCGTTTATCTTAGCAAGCTATAAATTATTTACCTTCCAAATGAAATTACTGGATAGATGCCAGTTTTTTTTTTTTCTTTATTCATCTACTGTTACCATTTGACAAGTCAAACCCACTACTGAACTAAAATTGTGGCAATAATATACCAATATTAACCATTAAAACCACGTGTTCCCTCGATTATCGAAAGAACAAAATGTCCCAACCATTTTGGTGCAATAAATCAGGGTTATCGGACAATCAAACAGTTCATGAATGTCTTTGCTTCCTCTTTCAAATATCAGGTCCATGCAGATATATCGATTGAGTTTCGAAAATAGATTAATTATTAAAATAATTTGATATTCGTGTGCCTACTCCAATATCACGGTAATGGTGTATGCATAATAGAGTGCACATTTTGTTTCTGGGCAGACAGAAATCTATTGATTATTAAGTTATATTTGCATGTATCGTATTGCTCTTTATTCTCATGCAGAAAAGCCTCTTATTTTAGAAGTTATTCTTCCTCGGATTTGTAAATCTGGTACCTCCATTTCAGTTGTTAGACCTGAACCCTATAGACTAATGAGATATTTGTGACTTAAACCTTTATATATATATATATATATATATATATATATATATATATATATATATATATATATATATATATATATATATATATATATATATATATATATAATGCAATAATGTGAAGCCTGTGTAACTAAAGAGAGCAAATACATTTTACACGTCTTAATCAGACACGATATTTATTATCGTTTTACTAAAATTGGGATATATATATATATATATATATATCTATCTATATATATATATATATATATATATATATATATATATATATATATATATATATATATATATATATATATATATATATATATATATATATATGTGTGTGTGTGTGTGTGTGTGTGTGTGTGTGTCATAGGAGCACTATTATTTGGCGCAGTATCGCCCTGGATAAAAGCAAATTCAAAATTTAATTCGTCTTTCTTTGCTTTGCTTTCATTGTTTGTTTGTTTTTAAATTCAAAAGTTATTTTACCTTAGACAGAATGCTCGTTTTTAATAGCATTTCGGCTTCAGACCGAGGTAATTAATAAATTTGTACGCATGCTTTGTGTGAGGCGTACCAACAAATAACAAAATAGCTAGTGTGTCGGCTTGGTATGGCATGCACTATGGAATACGTTTACTATATAAACCAAACTTATGAATTTATGACATAATACTTTCAATATTTTACAAAAATTATATCGATATTGTTGCTCATTGTTTATCATCTAGCATAGAAAACATGGCATCCATAAAATGTCTTGTTATTAAATAAATTTGTTCACAATGTTTTTAAATGGTAATCTAATATGAAATATCATTTAGTCAACTTTTACTTCCTTGTCGCTATTACCAGCGCGTTGAAAAAATTCTGCACCGTAATTCTAAAACCTGTATATTTTATCTAACAGTCATTGCTATTTTCATTGTAGGCTATTCTGTGTCTAATAATCTGAATTTTGTTCTGTAATTTTAGAAAATAAGTATTAATACTAGAATCACGAGAAATCACACAATGTTTATATGATAAGTTAAGAGAAAAATGACTTTAATCACACTGATACATGACTTTAAAATAAACATATTTACGACATTAAATCATAAAGAATAATTTCATTGGATTAATTATGATTACCATACGTTTGTTCCTCTACTTTTCCTGAACAGTATTACAAAATGTTTACATCGGATTGACAACATTTCAACCTTTGTTCTTAAAAAAATCAAATGGGTCCAAAGAAAAAGTTTGGCAACACATATAGAAAACAGATTTTCAGATTTTTTAACCTTCTCTTAACATTGGAGGCCTAACCATGAAATTGAAAGAAATGATGAAGTGGGAATATCGATTTTGCTTAGGCTCTGATAAAGGCCAGTTTTAAACCATTTCTGTCATTCCAAATATATGTGAGCATTCGTTTATATGGCTTAGCCAAATAATTCCAAAAATCTTTATATTCTTTCTCCGCTTAAAATGTAAAAGATTTGACTTCATCTATGGTGACTTGTGTAAATTATGTTCTTTGTACTGAACAACATTTCGAAAGATCATGCCATTTAAATGTCAAGAAATTTTGAACAATGACTGTAGCGTATCGATAGCAATGGCAATAACGTTACACTTCGCCTAAGTGTTGCCAGTGGAAACCACTCTTAGACATCAGAAAGAGCATAACGGCCACGAAAAATCTTTTAACATCCATCCTGAAGTTCTCCTACATTTAAAGTCTCCTGATAATCTGAAACATGAAAAATAAAATCTATTGGATGCAATTGTTCTGTGTTCTAGATGCCATTTAATAATCCCTTGTTGGTTATCATATCTTTGAATATAATACTCTTGATCCACTTCGACGACTTTATCACATAAATGATATCGCTACTTTTTCCTGGAGAAACGTGTGATATTTCGTTATTAGTACAAGCATATTACACACAAGTTGGGTAGACTGTTAATACTTTGCAAAGACTTTTGACGTGGTTGGAATGTTTCAGGCAATTTCGTTCGTGACAGGCTGGACTAAGTAAAATCATACTCTATGCAAATGAGTGGACTTGAAAAGTACCATAGGTGTTCGTTAATTCAATCGAGTTAATATAAACAGAATCTCATTTTACTTTTCCTAAAATCTCTTCTGACAGCAGGCCAGTACATAAATACCCTCTTCAGGCAACTTCGTCCCTCCACATATATTCTTCTCTTATACAGGGCTATATCGGTGATTCCGGTAATTGCCCACGAAGTCTTCTCAACATGATGTAGTCTGGATTGAACAATATAACAGAAAACATCGTGAATGATTTAAAGTTTGTCCACATCTTCTCGAATAAACAGGCGAGGTGAAGCCATGGGACAAAACACTTATAATTATAGTCTAAAGTCAGATCGAATCGGATTAACCTGTTCAGTAATCCAAAGTGGCACTACAAAATTCAGGCACAGCGGGAAGTCTCTCTTCCAATCAAAAGTAAGCGCCATATGGCATCAAATGCAGTAAATAGGTGTGCTAGAAAATGTGCGAAGTGAATCGATTAGACATAAACAAATGATTATGGCTGAAACAGAAAGATGATTTTTGGGTTGC
This sequence comes from Potamilus streckersoni, assembly GCA_016746295.1. Lineage (NCBI taxonomy): Eukaryota > Metazoa > Mollusca > Bivalvia > Unionida > Unionidae > Potamilus > Potamilus streckersoni. The sequence continues at coordinate 29,708 of JAEAOA010000919.1, forward strand.
TTTCGATGTGGAGACGGGGAGTGACGGCATGACAGCAACGAAAGTCATGGTCATACTTCCAAAAGAGAATGATTTTAATGCATTAAATATTTTTGTCATCGCAATAATTTGTATCTACACCAATGCCTTCACCCATTTCTCCTTCGTTAATTTGGTTAGAAGATTTTAGATATATGAAGAAGGAAGAACTTGAGAAATTTTACAACAAAGAAGGAATCAGAACAAGTTTTGATGATTTAACATGAGCAAGAAGAGGAAAGAAGGAAACGAGAAAATACGAGAAAATGCGAAGGCTTTAGACAAAACAGCTAAACAGAGTCTGATAGATTTCAAGGCCAAGTTTAAAAAGCCAATCACCTTTTCAATTAACCACAACTGATACGACCAGGAGGATGCCAAAGAAAGTAGTGGACGCACGAGACATTGGTGACTGGGAAGATTTCAGCGTCATTGGTAACACTTCCCCCACTCCCTAACGAGAAGAACTCACACCCTCGGTCAAAAGATGGTGTTGACCCATCTTTTGGATGTAATCAAGAAGAAAGGAAACCACTACCACCACTATCAGGTCCTCCTTCTGTTGTTCATCAGACGTAACAAGCAGTTTTCTAACCCTATGAATCCAAGAGTGACATCGCTCATCAGTGGGTGCCTTATTGAAAAGAACTCTATTTGAGAACATTTTAGCCAGCAATCCTGACCATCATGCTGCCAAAGCCCAATTTAAAGTGTACGCTTATCTCAAGTGCAACGATGGTTACAAGTGACGTACAAGTTAAATAAATCTTTTCGACGAGAATTTTCCGGACATCAACTAAAGTGGAGGGCATCTATGATAATGGCAAGCGGTTTTAGCCGATGTTTCACTTCTAGCCATGTACAATTGCAGTTATAAGTCTTTGTTTTGTGTCATCGATGTCTTTACAAAATTTTCCGGGATCGTGCGATTTACTTCTGAAACGAGTGCGGAGTTGGTGTGAGGGTTAATAATGGCGTTGAAACAAAGTGATCATTACATTCAGACAAAGAAATCAAATTTCTGAATTGCGCTTTCCAAAACTAATTGAAGAAAATAGACATTTATTTTGTCACCATCGAGAATCCCAAAACTAAAACCAGTGGCGTGGAATATTGTCAACGGACATTTGAAAATATTTTACTCATCAACACACTAAAATGTAGACCTGAATGCTGTATACTACTTTCCGAAATATTAATTGAATCGACATTTAAAATACTGTGCGAAGACTGAACATACACTAATTCATTGCATTTAGAGATATGAGCCTTTAAATATCACCAAAATGCAACGGAAAAAAACGAGTGGCTTTTGTAAACAATCCAATATAATTATTATTATGATGATTATGTTCGCAGGGTCTGATGTTTTGTTAGAAACGTCGTGTTTATTTAAAACGTAAATGTGACTCGCTTAAGCACGATTTCTCATGACGGTTTTGTCATATTAAGGAACAGTCAGAAATAGCTATGCAAATGATTGGATGTTATCACGGTCGTTACAAATAATACTTGTTGACATTCTGTACTGCGATGTAGCTATATTTTCAAATCTTCATGACTTCTTTATGTGTGTGCCTGGAGTGAAGTATTAATTTGTTTTAAATACTCGGGTACCTGCGAAATAGTCAGTCATAATCGAGAGTTATATTTTAACATCATAGAGTCACATCATAGCATCTTATAGTTTCTAATACCTTAAGAAGAAGTTATTCCTGTCCTGGAAAGAGTTGTTCGTACGTTTTTAGGATAACATGTGTTTTGTAATTGGTGTTAGCTGTACTTCATCTGCCGTTTAAAGAATAGTTTGTGTTCCTGGAGAATTACACAAATGGCTATGGATTAAGACATTTGCTGAAATTATTTCTGAATAGGAACAGGGCAGTAAAAATTGTGATTCGCAATGAAAATTCTGCACATGTGCGTTCAACGTTCGTCAGACTCATCATCAGTCATCATGCTGTTTAGTCACAGGACTTATGTGTTTTCACAAACTTTGGGACAAATGTTTGGATCTTCTTTGTAAATCGTAAGTCTTGCTTCATATTTTTTCCTTTTCACCGTGCTTTCCAGGGGAATAACGTATTTGTGTTAAAATATACAAAGCTTGATATAGTCACTCTTTCTGTGTTACTTTAAACATTACATAGCTGAAGTCTGTCAATATTTCAGAGTTCAATAATGTCTTCACCCAACAGATACATTTATCTAACATTTTTGCTCATTAATTTGTAACAATGCCACGACTTAGTTTTGAACATTAACAATTGGTAGGAAATATTAACAGCTGCAAATATTTCAGTATAAAATTGAAAATGAGATCCATTGAATAAATATTATAATTAGTATGTAATTGTATTTTCTTGATGTCTAAATTTTCGTGTCTTTTTTTATTAATTTTAAGGAGGCGGCGGTATGTGGCCTTTCGGTAGCTTGTTCGATGGTGTCAACACGACCATCTCCAGCTACCACAATAGCACTACTACCATCCCTCATGTTTTCAAAGTCGCTCGCTTGAGTTTGCTTCCAAAATTGCGTAATTGTTGGCTGGAGATAGTTCCTTTGGTGCATATACAAAGTGTCCATGTTAGTATGGGCCATTTTCAGAAATTCAAAATATAAATTAAACCTTATGAGGGAATGGCTCCAGCAAACAAAATAGTGGCTGAAAGCTACAGGTTTTCAGCTGGAATGGACCCAACAAAGGGCGTGCTATTCCAGGATCTCTTGTGATTACAAAAATCAAGTTCCTGAATAATATTAATAAAGTTCCTATTCTGTGGCTAATATGTGGTCACTTCCACCGTTAATACAAACATTGAATAAACCTAGTAGAATTTTCTCTGCTACTAAGAACTTCCTTTCTTGGTGAGTCGACTTTTGTCTGTACAAAAATAAACATTTGCTGTATGACACAAACTTCATATATATATATATATATATATATATATATATATATATATATATAGTAACAATTCATACCACAAAACTATTCATAGGACATAAATGATGAACTAGGCTTCATTTTCTCTCTAGGATTTTGAAATTGATAAAAAACAGCAAACAATAACTAGAAACTGCATTTTTGAGCTGACTGTAATTACTTCGGTCTGACTGACGTCTGACAACCAGTGGTTACTGTTTTCACATTTGAATCAAAGGCATCATACTTCTGAAAATTTTTAAAAGAATCGAGTACAGCAACTGCCATGGATGACTCCAGTCTAATTTACATCCAGCAGATATTTTGCCCACACACCAATCAGCCTATCCACCTTGCTAGACTGTGCCATAAAGTTACAATATTTTCAAAATTTTATATATATATATATATATATATATATATATATATATATATATATATATATATATATATATATATATATATATATATATATATATATATATACATATATACATATATAGTATATATATGTGTATATATATATATATATATATATATATATATATATATATATATATACATATATTATATATTTGTTTTTGTGAATTTTTATACAAAACTGTTAAGGATAAATAATCTTAATAAAGTAATATTCAACTGACAATCTGTACACTTTAATAGGACATTCATCATTTTAGAAAAACGTAGAATCTCACCAAACAACATGGATAGGATAATGATTTGATTGAAAAGCACACAATACTGAGTGTGTGACAATGTGGTCATATATTCACATTTATTCAAATTCAAAATTATTTATAGTTTAAAAATTTGATATCAAATTATTGTAACAAAAGTCTATTTAATCCGGACTGGTGAATGCTCAGCTGTGCTTATAATCCTGCTTAGCGAAACCTACCATATCTGGGTCAGAAAAAAAAACAGTTTCATTTTCTGCCTTAACTTCTGTTAAATTGTCACCTAAACTTGTACATGTAGCCATAACATCCTGTAATGTCTGAAAAATAAAATTTGCGAGGTTGAACAGCCATGCATTGCACAAATGAAATGGTCATGAGAAGCTTTACATGAAGAAACATTATTACATACATTTATGTAAAATATTTTCCACCTCAGAATCATTGCATCAACCTGACCATATTAATGTGTGGCAGTTAAAAATTTTCTCTCTCTCTCTCTCTCTCTCTCTCTCTCTCTCTCTCTCTCTCTCTCTCTCTCTCTCTCTCTCTCTCTCTCTCTCTCTCTCTCTCTCTCTCTCACACACACACACACACACACATACACACACACGTGTACACTAACATGAAAAGAAACAATTATTCATAAGCCAGTGGAAAAAGAAGAAGAACGTTAGTGATATTATATTACCTGTTCTCTCTCCCTCTTCTTGTATGCCGATTTCGGGCACTTGGGTGTCTCGTCTGAAATATTGGTTGTGAAGAATGGGTAGCTTTCAGGCACATCGGGGCTATGAGCACGCTTTGTTCGTGGCATAATGGATGGTGTTGCATTAGGGAGAAGAGTTGCTTTTTTCTTTATTCCAAATGAAGTCATCAAAATATAACTGGGCCTAAAAGAATCGGATTGAAAATGCTCACGACAGATTGTCTCATGTTTTGAAGGCTCTCTCCAATCCGCTCTTGCTAGCCATAAAACCCGGACCAAAGTCCTTTATATTTACTGTCCGAGGGAAACAAGTGCAATGAAATACCATCTTTCGGTGTATTGCTACATCCACCAACGATACACCTCTTGCCCATACCGAGTGATACACGCAATCAGAATACCATCCAAAGACGTTTAACGTTTGACAACGATATAACAATGGTTCCTATCAATGTGTGGTTCCTCTTGTGAAGTCAGACTCTTGACTGTCACAGAAACTGATGAATTTGCAATTGGCTTACGGAGAATATCCATAACCTTTACATTTAAACTAAATATCTCACCATAATTTAATCGGATAGAGTACAAATTTTCAGACACTATATAAATCGTCATGTTTAATAATTAATAGCGTAGTGATACAGGGCTCTCAGGTCTACCTTTAAGTACATGGATATCTTACCATGTCTGGTTAAAGCTTACAGTCAATCGTAACATTGGAGGATCGGATGCGTGCTGAAGAAGTAACCACCGACAACGAAGTTGTTATGTTTAACTTTTTGTCTGGAACATCCTTTACTGAACATCCTCTTCTGTGCTCGCGCAATGTGGCATGTTAAAAATGGGCGACGTGGTACGTATTGGAAAAAAAACAAACATTGCAGAAGTGAAATTGAGTTGGAAAGAATATCCTCCAAGTTTTGATTTTTGGATTGTCGCTTCGTAAATCATCGACTAACAAGTAACCATAATGCCGTTTAACACCTCAGCAGCTAACCCACCTTCTCAGAATTCTTCTTTTGAAGATCTACAAAAACAACCCGTGTGGGTGTAGTAATGAAAACGTGTGACTAAAACGCAAATCGTCTTTTAAGACAGATCTTAGTAGTGTATTGTTTCATCGGTACCATTGTAACAAGGACAAAAAGAAAATGTGGACCATTTTATTCAGAAGTTGCATTAGTTACCTTCTTCCCAAGCCATTTCTAAAATATTCTAGTACTATAGGTAGCCTTTTGGCCATTGGTTACCTTCTACCCAAGCCATTCCTAAAATATTCTAGTACCAAAGAAGGCATTTTGGCCATTGGTTACTTTTTAAACAAGTCATTCCTAAAATATTATAGTACTATAGGTAGCCTTTGGCCATTGGTTACTTTCTACCCAAGTCATTCCTAAAATATTCGAGTACAATAGGTAGCCTTTTGGCCATTGGTTACCATCTATCCAAGCCATTCCTAAAATATTTATAGTACCAAAGGTAGCCTTTCTTCCATTGGCTACATTCTACCCAAGTCATTCCTAAAATATTCTAGTACAATAGGTAGCCTTTTGGCCATTGTGTACATTCTACCCAAGCCATTCCTAAAATATTCTCGTACCATAGGTAGCCTTTTGGCCATTGATTATCATCTACCCAAGCCATTCCTAAACTATTATAGTACCAAAGTTAGCATTGTGGCCAACGCCAATCACCATCTCGTAGAATAATAGTATCAGCAACAATACCTATTTTGACCTTTGCAAATTCCTTTGAATTCAAATGACTTATCGGAAAGAAGAGCCCTCGAATTACGAACAACAAGTTCTATTTAACTTTAATAGTGACTGTTCCATGAATGGCTTTTCCAAAATCACTTTTGTTTGTTTCACCAACAAATTACCGCAGGCCATCCATTTGGATGAAGAAGTGCACTGTGAAAAAAAAAATCATTAATCACGTGCAAATCTTAAATATCACCGAAAATAAATACACTTTCATGGTCGAAATCCTAAATGATCCGATGAAAACATTGTCTGACGAATGTGATATTATGTTGTATAAATTCGAAAAGTTATCAGCAACCAATATCAAGTGACGCACTATGCCAACAGAATTCCTGTGGAGTATTATTTTAATGTTTTACATCTAGCGGAAACGAATGCCTCTATGTTTGACGAACAGTTTGACAAACGCTGAAGAAAACAAACAAAACTTTGAAGACAGAATATCGTAAAAATTCTTATCGTCAAGCCATGTATTATAAGGATGCTAAAATCCTGGCCATTACTGTTTGTCATGCGCTGGATACTCTTTTGAGTGGTATTCCTACTACGGATCCAAAGAGAGACATCAACAACAACGTGGGATTCTTTGGGTATTTTAAATACCCGTGCTTTTGAATGAATGAATGAATGAATGAATGAATGAATGAATGAATGAATGAATGAATGAATGAATGAATGAATGAATGAATGAATGAATGAATGTACTTTTGGTTTAATCCGAAGTGGCCAATTAAAACGTGTTGAGAAACAAAGCCGCACCATTACTGAGAATCGTTCCTTTCAAAGTAAATCTGTCATCGCTGCTTGCGATGACGGTGGAAACACTTATCAAGTTCACCGTTAGTTTTGTATATCCTCAGTATTTGCCTATCAATAAGTCGTACTTTGACAATGTCAACATTATTGTAAAAGGATACCTGGGACAAAATATTACATTCTTTAAAGGAAAAGTCACGGTGAAATTACATCGAAAACGATTTTCTAGCGCACAGAAAATCAAGTATTATGTGCACCGATGATTCCCTCGACAACGATGACTTGAATTAGGAGATAAGCCAAAATTATCTTTTCGCACGGTGGCCAATAACTCAAAAACCTATGGTGACTCTTGGAGTGCTCGCTTTGAAAGATGCCCCTTGAACGAAAGGAAAAGAACTTTTTCAAAATGTCATCATGGGCAAACAAAACTCCACAAAGCTATAGTCAGAGCAAGCAAAGATGTGTCGCATCAGACTGAAAATAGACCTTTTGGTTCATCAAGAGTCCCCTAACAAGTTTTTCTTCTTCCACGATATAACAAGATAGAAAGAGACGTTTTCACCACTGACGCCCCTACCAAGCTTATAACTACATTGCGAAAAACACTAAAAAAAAGCTATGAAAAGCCAAACAATTAGACGTCTTTTATTACTATGAGAAATAATGCACCGAGGGGATATTGCGCGAACATTCCAAATCAGATATGGATGTGTTTCCCAAGCCACCTACCATCACGACGATGCAAGATAGGTAAAATTTCATCACGTTTTATCTTTGACTGCCTCATCCCCCTTTCGAATTTGAAATCAAATGACAGACTGAAGATTATTTTGATTGGAAAGACAGTTACTTGAACTTGAAAGTCAAAGTTCTCTCAACGGGCAACAATCCTGCAGTAGATGACAAAGTTGCTCCCGTCAACATGTTCAGGCATTTCTTGTTAAGCGAAGTGGATTTGTACTTAAGTAACAGACTGGTTATCAGCAGCATGGTTAATTACCCTTACCAAGAGTTCCTAGAAAATCTCTTGACGTACGAAAAAGAAGCCAAAACACAAGCCTCTGAATGATTTAGTAGTATGGAAACCTGACATGTTGGGAGTGGACAAGTTCACCAATACAGCTATAACAGAAGATGGCACTCCTCAAAATAAAGAATTTAACGACCGTCGAAACAAAATCCAACAAGGGCTTAGTAGAGGTTGTGAATTATATGCACTTAAATATGTGGTTGCAAGACAATTTGTTTCTGAACGGAGTGTTATACGCCTGAGACAATCGAATCAGCACCGTTTGATGGCTTATTTTAACGAGTACAAAACTATAATTGAAGAAGACTGACTCTATCTACGCCGTATGACAGTGTTACACAAAGTGGGAAACGACAACAGACACACTGAGCAGAATGACCGACAAGTATCGCATTCAACGAAAGGAAGTTAAAATCTTTAATATTGACACTGAACTCAGATCCAAGATCTAAGATCATTTTTGCCAAGAAAAGTTACCCAAACGTTTGATCATCGGCATTGTCAGCTATGCAGACCTCAACGGAGCCATTGATCAGTCCTTTCGAGTTTAAGCACTGCAAGGTGTCAAAGATAGACATAAGCCGAGATGGCCAGTCCTTGTGTAACAGACCCTTCGATCCAACCTTTGAGCAGAAAATTACCTGTGATCATACTTGTTCCTGTATGAAGTCACTGGGCAGTTAGGGACTAACACCAGTCATAGCATTTCGGACGATAATTATATGCCTTTTGAGCTTTGGACTTCACTCCAGACATACAGAAATTTCCACCCTATAAAACCTGGCAAACTTGGTTTGCAACTTCTGTTTTCAGAAGCTCTACCCGAAACGGTGAATGTCCTCTTGTATGCAGATTTTGATAATACCTTGGAAAACAGGTAAACACTTGTTTTAATGGTCCATCATTTAGAATGTATATCCATTCCACTAATTAATATTAAACTAAACTGCGATTTAAATTGCCCCAAAGATCGATTTGAAATCGTGCTATCAACTAGATCATTGATAACCTATTGTCTGTAGCTAATTGATTCATTACATCCAAAATTTTATCGTATTTACTTTTTTCAAGTCATTTTCTATAGGCTGAAAGAGTGTGGTTCCGTTGTATTTGTTGTACTTTCAGGTATTTATTCTTTCTCTATCTCTTTACAAAAATTAATCATATCGTTTTGCTGACGTTGTTTCCCAAAAAAACCCCACATTTACTGTTCAAGGATATGTATCGTGGTCATGCTGAAGTTAAAATAAAATAAATAGCTTATACGGTAACAGCCGATGTTGTTCGAATATGTATATCTCATTCCTCTGCGCTATTTGCAACTTCAAACACGACGCTGGATGCTTTTCAAAATATGAAAGTATGACTTTATTATGTATATCTAAATTTCAGCAGTACTTTATGGAACATAATAATATATGTATGGGTCAGAAAATTATATATGTACAAGGACTATGATTCCCTAATGGTTTCTTGACTTTTGTATACGTCATATAGTGCAGCAGTGTTCTTATAGTGCTCTACACTTCTGCAGCCGTTGCTAGCGATGAGAGAGAGAGAAACCGTTTGTGACAGCAATTCCTCCAAATTTTATCAAATGAAAGTGGCAGATTATGGAAATAATGCAGGCAATCGATAGGAGTCGCTAAATGGATGAGGGAATGAAAATATCTTCCAAAAGCTTGTCAAACAAAATATATTTTGATATTTTCAGTTTAAGTATTATAACTGTAAATAGGTCACAACGATTGCTACACAAAATCAAACGGGTCGTTTAGTTTGTTCTCATATGACTAGATTCAATCCGCAGTTTAACTGACAAACGCCTCTTTTCTTAACAAGTACTGTCACGCCATGCATGATGCAGAACGTAAATGTGTTTTGGTTTTGCCATTTGAAACTCTAACAGAAAATGTCAAAACATTACTGTTATTTTTAGTTTAACGCTAGATACTGGCCTATTTAAAAATGTGGCACATTACCGCTTGTCTCTACAGCTCATTCACATTGGCAACATTACCCTCTCAGTATTAGATCTGGGACAAACAAACAACATTTTCTAATGAAGTGAACTGACATTGGATAAACAAATCAGTCATTCAGGTCTAGCATTAATTAAAGAAAACCCGTATGTTTGTAGCAAACTGAACATCTAAATCTGCCTCGGTTGACTTTGATTATTTTTGCAACAAAACAATTTACCAGTGTTTATCAAAGGACAGAGGTAGACCTTTTCTGAGAAAATTGAATCTATGGCGACATAAGCGAAAACTGTATTACAGATTATAAATTCCCGCAAAACTCCATGCAACATTTGATGACGGATACGCTTAAACTTACTTTTGATGGATTGTTAAATAAATCCAATGTGTGTATAGTGATGAATATTGATATTCTACAATGCCAAGGTTATATGTAATACAAAAAGGTGGTATTGATGGTCGTTTGGTCTATAAATTGGATGACAGAAACGCTATTGCAGAATAAGGAAGAAAAGGAATGACTCCGCATGTGTATAGAGAAAAATAAAATTAATTCTTAAGGGAAAAACATTCCATATAAGATGTACAATTTCGATGCACGATGTACGATATTTTGCCGTTTTGGAACTGAAACAGGTAATGGTACAACCTTATGGTACCGGTACTTTAATGGTAACTTCACACCAAAATTCTGACTTAGTATGTGATTGTGGCAAACGTAACTGTTGCATCCTTCATTATGTAATATTTCGTAGAACGTATTAAATAGTGAATGACATAAGTATATGAATGTAATGGAAATGCACAGACCGACCAATCGATAGTGACAACAGAGAAAACCATGAAGCTGTAAAGAGAAGAACCAAACTTGCAGTACAAAGTATTGAGAATGCGGCGCACTATCTTTCAAAGTTTTCCAAGCAACAATGGGTGGACATTCATTAAGAAAATTAAATATGGTACTGATAACAAGAAAACAATATTACAAATTTCAAACTATTTGTATGTTTGTAAGTCTTTCCAAATTATACCACAAGCATTCTCTCTCTTACAATACTTTATCAGTATGTTTGTGTGCTACTACTATTCAACCCTTTTTAGACTTTTTCACTTTATGTCTGATAGCACGTCAGTAATTTTGTGTTTGAGATTTACCTGCTGGATAATAAATGATTCGGAGATATTCACCCAATACTTGATGGAGAGTAAGTGGGGGCCACTGGTCACTCACAATAGCGTACATGATAGCTGGTTGGTTGCAGGGGAGGATCTGGTTCATAGATAAGTGAGCGCTGGTCACTATAACAGCGTGCTCGATAGTAATAACTTAGGTACTGGTCACTGCAGACGATGCGCTGGATTAAAGACAATGGACCATGATAAGCATCTCCTTAGGCACTGGTCACACCAAAATGAGATTTGGTTAGAACATGATTTGTTTAACATTATCGTTGTACCCATCATGATAAACCTATGGTGTCTCTCTTAATTACCATTTGAATAATGTTTAATTCTCGTTGTACATCAAGTTCTATCATACCTTATTACTAGTGGGGGTAGGCTGTTTAGGGACAACGGAAATCACAGTCAAAAGGTCGTGGGTGTGATTAGAGACAATCGGAATTTAACATGGGGAATATTGGGTCATCATACATACAATGGGAATCAACACCACATGTCTCTCATTTAGCCATCTACAATCGTGGCTAAAAATATTTGTTTTGTGTCATTGACGTCTTTTCCAAATTTCACTGAATCGTGCCACTGACTTCCAAATCGAGCACAGACTTAGTGCAAGCTCTCCAACTGGTTTTGAGAAAAAGCGGTCGTCACCCTCTTCGTTGGCAAACTTACAAAGGCACCGAATTTCTGAACCAAAGTTTCCAAAAATAATTATAGAAATGAGACATTAATTTTTCTCACCACCGAGAATTCCGAAACCAAAACCAGCATCGTGGAACGTTTCCAACGCACCTTTGATAAAGACACAGGTGGAAATATGCATCAACAAACCCTCACTTACATCGACGTCTTGTCTCACCTGGTCCAAGCGTACAACCAATCTTTTATTATTATTATTCATCTCGTTTCATAAATTTAATATTAAATGCTTACCCATATGAGATCATCTACATAACGCCTAGTGGATATAATAGACGACACCCGACTCGTTCCATTCCTATTTTCCCTATACAACCCCAATATGTTTGTCCCTATAATTCCACAATATTCCCCATGTTCAATTCCCATTGTCCCTATCTTGATATATCACTTTAATTAACATTATGTCCCTATTGTCTCTAAGGTGGCCAGGGAAATATTGTAATGGTAATTCCCATTGTCCGTATAAATCTTGTCGGTATAGTGGCACGGTGGGTATTGTAGTGCTAATTCCCATTGTCCGTATAAATCTGGTCGGTATAGTGGCACGGTGGGTTTTGTAGTGCTAATTCCCATTGTCGGTATAAATCTCGTCGGTATAGTGGCACGGAGGGTTTTGTAGTGCTAATTCCCATTGTCCGTATAAATCTTGTCGGTATAGTGGCCCGGTGGGTTTTGCAGTGCTAATTCCCATTGTCCGTATAAATCTGGTCGGTATAGTGGCACGGTGGGTTTTGTAGTGCTAATTCCCATTGGCCGTATAAATCTCGTCGGTATAGTGGCACGCTCAAATTTGTAGTGCTAATCCCCATTGTCCTTATAAATCTCGTCGGTATAGTGGCATGGTGGGTATTGTAGTGCTAATTCCCATTGTCCGTATAAATCTTGTCGGTATAGTGACACAGAGGGTTTTGTTGTGCTAATTGCCATTGTCCGTATAAATCTGGTCGGTATAGTGGCACAGAGGGTTTTGTAATGCTAATTCCTATTGTCCGTATAAATCTTGTCGGTATAGTGGCACAGAGGGTTTTGTAATGCTAATTCCCATTGTCTGCATAAATCTTGTCCGTATAGTGGCACGGTGGGTTTTGTAGTGCTAATTCCCATTGTCCGTATAAATCTCGTCGGTATAGTGCCACGGTGGGTTTTGTAGTGCTAATTCCCATTATCCGTATAAATCTCGTCGGTATAGTGGCCCGGTGGGTTTTGTAGTGCTAATTCCCATTGTCCGCATAAATCTTGTCCGTATAGTGGCACGGTGGGTTTTGTAGTGCTAATTCCTATTGTCTGTATAAATCTCGTTGGTATAGTGGCACCGAGGGTTTCGTAGTGCTAATTGCCATTGTCCGCATAAATCTTGTCGGTATAGTGGCCCGGTGGGTTTTGTAGTGCTAATTGCCATTGTCCGTATAAATCTCGTCGGTATAGTGGCACAGAGGGTTTTGTAATGCTAATTCCCATTGTCCGTATAAATCTTTTCGGTATAGTGGCACAGAGGGTTTTGTAATGCTAATTCCCATTGTCTGCATAAATCTTGTCCGTATAGTGGCACGGTGGGTTTTGTAGTGCTAATTCCCATTGTCCGTATAAATCTCGTCGGTATAGTGGCCCGGTGGGTTTTGTAGTGCTAATTCCTATTGTCCGTATAAATCTTGTCGGTATAGGGGCCCGGTGGGTTTTGTAGTGCTAATTCCCATTGGCCGTATAAATCTTGTCGGTATAGTGGCACAGTGGGTATTGTAGTGCTAATTCCCATTGTCCGTATAAATCTTGTCGGTATAGTGGCACGGTGGGTTTTTTAGTGCTAATTCCCATTGTCCGTATAAATCTTGTCGGTATAGTGGCACGGTGGGTTCTGTAGTGCTAATTCCCATTGTCCGTATAAATTTCGTCTATATAGTGGCCCGGTGGGTTTTGTAGTGCTAATTCCCATTGTCCGTATAAATCTCGTCGGTATAGTGGCCCGGTGGGTTTTGAAGTGCTAATTCCCATTGTCCGTATAAATCTTGTCGGTATAGTGGCACAGAGGGTTTTGTAGTGCTAATTCCCATTGTCCGTATAAATATTGTCAGTATAGTGGCACCGAGGGTTTTGTAGTGCTAATTCCCATTGTCGGTATAAATCTTGTCGGTATAGTGGCCCGGTGGGTTTTGTAGTGCTGTTTCCCATTGTCCGTATAAATCTAGTCAGTTTAGTGGTGGGTTTTGTAGTGCTAATTCCCATCGTCGGTATAAATCTTGTCGGTATAGGGGCACGGTGGGTTTTGTAGTGCTAATTCCCATCGTCGGTATAAATCTTGTCGGTATAGGGGCACGGTGGATTTTGTAGTGCTAATTCCCATTGTCCGTATAAATCTGGTCGGTATAGTGGCCCGGTGGTTTTGTAGTGCTAATTTCCATTGTATGAAGGATGACCCAATATTCCCCAGGTTAAATTCCCATTGTCCCTAATTGCACCCACGATCTTTTGGACTGGGATTTCCGTTATTATTGTATGAATGATGACCCAATATTCCCCATGTTAAATTACCATTGTCCCTAATCACACCCACGATCTTTTGGACTGGGATTTCCGTTATCCCTAAACAGTCCTCTTTCACTTCTCTTGTTAAATAAATACATTTATTTTTCCTATACTTTATCCTTAATTAAGCAATCTGACAAGAGGTAAATATACCTCGATATCCCACAAATTATAACACTACTTGAGAGACTTTTGCTCAAGTTTTTAAAACTGTTTATGTTAAGATATCCTGTCTTTTTTATATGGTTAATTTCTAAACTTCATTGTCTCTTCAGGTCATACACATTTGTCGTGTAGACTCCTAACAGTTCAATACTTTTAAGGGCCACCGGTGGCTGACACATTTAAGGCGTTCGCCTTTGCAAATCATTGACATCTCACCTGTTTGAGTTCCTTTTTTTGGCTTCGGTAAAATTGGGTATGTGAGAAAACTTGCCAGTAGCTTTCCGTGGGTTGGTGGTTCCTCCTGGTGTTTTCGCGGATTCTTCCTCCACCAGATATACCGACCGCCATGTTTAACATATCATGAACTGAAAAATGTCGCTAAACTCACAAAATCGATAATTGCGTTTTGCCTTTTTAATTATCTATTGTACAGCGATGGGGATTACATGCTACAGTTCCTTACCTGACGACGAATATTGTTAGCTATGGGTTCACCCCGCTGTTTCCTCGTTGCTTTTCAAGACGAAATTCCAATTAATCATCAATCAGCTCGCCCATCTGGCACTGAGTAATTCCCATATAGTGTCCGTTTATTGTGTTCATCTGCAACAATCTTTCCAAGCGTAACTAGTACCATGCTAAATGTCAGTTTTCAAACATTCCATGTTGTTGTTACGTCACCAGCAAAATATGCTAGTACCGTACGCATCAACGTAAATGTTGATTTTTTCGACAACCGGGCAAACTGTTTCTTAGACGGATTTTTACTGACATGAAAACAGAATCGTACAAGCGAAATTATAAGTTTAATACTTTTAATGAGAATAATGTTTTGACGAGTAAACAAATCAATTGATTACTATAACTATTGTCAGATTCATTCTCATCATAAACATCGTTGGAGTCACATTTGCAAAAACTATTTCGCAAATCATATTTCACCAGTTTCTTTGTGCAAGAAAGGAAAATATAAAATAATCAGACTACGCGAATACTTTATCATGTATTGTAATGCCACATCAATATGTCTGATCTAATAATCTCTCAACCCCAATATTTTAAAGACTATTAATATTGTGTTGTTTTTGTCTTTGAGGTATCTAATGAAATAATGTTGGTAGTGGGGTTTTGAAACCATTTCCACCATTCATTAATAATTGGATTTTATCGTGTTTTATTTTTTGATACTTCTAAAGTGATCTTTTTCATACAAATTTTAACAATAAACTTTAGGAAGAGATGAAACTGTAAGAAGATATTAATCTGTCCTCATTAGGCATGGTCACTAACAGCAATATATCTCTTGTCATTTGTTGAATTTTGTCAGGGAAGCTTCAAAATAAAACTTAAATTTTAAATATTACTTAGTTTATATCCACATACAACATGTAATAACATCAATGACAGGAGATAAAGCATGGTTTTGCTAATCAGTAAAACTGAATGCAAATATATCCCCTGACAACGTCCATTATTTCTACTTCTCATTAACATTTCTTTCTTTTTAAAGAGGTTATGATAAGAAAATTCGTTTTATATTGCTATGATATATGTTACCTGTACTAGTTTATCAATGATAGCATTTTTAAACGTTTTCATCCATAATGCTAAACATATTTTAACGTGGCATCAAGAACGTAAAACACTTATCTCAATTACTTGGGTATTTTTGCAATTATCATTTATTTTTTTTATTTATTTATTTATTTCAACTTTAATGTTTTTTTCAAAGCATCAAAAAAATATTAATTCTTAAAAAATAATTTACAAAATCATAGATCATTAAATAAACCACGTTAATTTTTCATCCTTACATGAAACTTAAACATATTGGATATAGATGTAATGTGTAAGGATACAATCGGAAAGCTTAATTTGCAATACATATAAAACATTATTGTAGTCTTCCTATTTTTATATATATTTATATTCCATTGTTAGTTGTTTTTGTCTTAAATTTTATATTTTGTTACATTATGTGTTTTGGGAAATGTTACATTACATGTTTGACTTTACCTTTTCCAAAATCAAGTCCATTTCTCCTTGACCTGAATCATTTATTTTTTATTGTTTAGTCAGTTGGCTCAGGACGCTGACCCTCCCAGCATAACCATTAACAACTACAAACTAGAAGTAGTCAGTTAGTTCACTTACATTGGCTCTACCATCACCAACAACCTCTCACTCGATGCCGAGCTCAACAAGCGGATTGGAAAGGCGTCAACAACTCTCTCTAGATTGTCGAAGAGGGTGTGAAACAACAGCAAGCTGACATTAAACACTAAAATCTCCGTGTAACGTGCCTGCGTGTTTAGCACTCTCCTGTAGGCCAGCGAAACTTGACCCTGTACGCCTCTCAGGAGAAATGACTGAGTGCCTTTCACATGCGTTGTCTCCGTCGCATACTCGGAATCACCAGGAGCGATCATGTGACAAACAACGAGGTGCTTCAACAGGCCAAAATTCCCAGCATGGTCACACTCCTCCGCCAACGTCGCATCAGATGGCTGGGCCATGTGCGTCAAATGGATAATGGACGAATCCCCAAAGACCTTCTCTACTCTAAGCTTGCCTCAGGCAGAAGATCAATAGGACGGCCACATTTTCGCTTCAAGGATGTCTGGAAGAAGGATGTGAAAGCTCTTTGAATCGAGGTCAACACCTGGGAAAAGCTTGCCCTCGACAAGTCCAGCTGGCGACATGCTCTGTACACAGGTCAGAAAGCCAGCGAGGAAAAGTTACGACAGCTCGCCGATGAGAAAAGTTCTCGGAGGAAGAGGATGCAGTTCCAACTAAAACCTGACTCATACTTCAAGTGTACCAACTGTAGCAAGGATTGCCACTCCCGTGTGGGACTTTATAGTCACAGAAGACGCTGCACAACTACAAACTAGGACACATTTCATGGGCGCATTTCCATCGTCCCTCAAGACTAACGGAAGCCATCCAGTCAGTTGCATATATACATTAATTATAACTCTAAAATCGCATATTTTTGAAAACATACGGAACCTTCTAGAAGATTATCTTCCATTAGCTAATAGCTTTGAGTTAAAAAATGCTAATTGTATGCTGACGTCACCTAGAGGACTCTATAATCTTCTTTCTAGAAATTAGCAGTGGAATCAATTGTATTCTTCTCGACTGTAAAATAATTACTCTGGTGCGTGTTAAATTTGTTTGATGATCTACACTATGTTGAATTCTTGAATTAATAACTGCAACAACCCTAACATCCCTTGGATCAACGGGCATTGTAAACGATTGACTCAGACATGGAGCTGAAGAAACTCATATTGTCGTTTAACTTACTAATTTTCGTATAAGGACCATAATAACTAAATATTGGAGAATAGCCAAGCCAGACATAACACTATCACTAGATTAAAAACTCTACCCGTAGTAGTTATGATATATCTTAATTTTATTTTTGATTTGGTCTTAGGTACGTGACCAACACTGTCCACCTTGATTTTGATAAATGGTCAAATGCAGGAAAGAGACTGCAGAAGAACCTTAGGTATCTTTTGATTAGGTTTTCTTATCATTTGATACGCATGACAATATCTACAGTATCTGCAAACATCAATTTTACCTTTAGTCAAAATAATTGATTCAAAAACAAATAATATTTTCTATTGATTCCTAAATGACCAGCCAAAGAAGCGACATTGGCTAAACTAGGAATTCCCTGTCCATAAAACTTTAGAACCAACATTTGATACCTCACTGACCACTCGTCAACAGCAGGTACATCCAGCGAACTCAATTGTCACATGAGAGCCTCCGTTTTAAGAATATAACAAACATGTACTCCCGTGCCTTGATTTTTTGCTCAGGCTATTTTTCCTGTTGAATTCAGTTTCGTTTGTAGTCATTGTGTGGATTGTTATGAAAGTCCCACCTAGGCTTGATTTTGTTTGAAAGTTAAATTCGTGAAAATAGATGTAAAACTCCAAGCCCGTAGTCAGTAATGTAGATGGTTAGATAGTTAAAAATACTAAAAATATTGAAACTGAATGAATAACAATTTAATTATATTTAATAACATTTCAATAATTAAATCTCTCTAACTCACAATTACTCTCCTTCGGCGCGACCCTTTAATAGCCTTCTGCATCACTTAATTATCAGTATGAGATTGATTTCCATTTCCAAATGTCAATTTCTCTTCTTCTGAAATATCCTTGTCTCTCATATTTGTCCCAATTCCTTATTTTCCTCCCCGACTTTCTTCAAATTCCTTCTCATTCTTTCTCCTCAGCTTCTAAATACTCCTCCTCCACTTTCTCCTCCATACTCATATTTTCCTCCTCTTCCACCTTCTCTCCACCTTACCTCAAATGACTAGACTTATGTTTACTTCGACTGTTCAGTTAGTCTCAATTCCGTCTTCAACTCTTTACGACTCGGGACCCAATGGAATCCGAGGTTATGTGTCCCCTAAAAAGCTTTCCTTTTGAAGCATTGTACTTTCTTAAAATCTGACTCTAGATTTTACCTTCAAATTACGAGTGGTTTCCGTCAGATTAACCCTATTGCTCAGCAGTCTTCTAAGGGGAATACGAACGTTCCATTTACAAGAGGGAAGGTATCGTTTTCGTCGAATTGTAATCATTGTAACAAGATAACTCGAGTTTAGGATTTTCGGATTAATAACAAAACACCATTGATGGGAATCAATACAATGTTTAATGTTATATGGTGGTATGAAACGAAATATTATAGACACGTGCTTGCACTGGGTCCCAATATGAGACTAATTATAATAATAAGCACGATCTTTAAATGCAACAAATATGTTACCGAGACAAATGGAAAAAACGATCCACGGTATATCACAAACAGAAATATGATCGTAAAATACGAATAATGTTATGTTCAAAATGACGAATTGATATAATGGCTAAAGTATGATTGTTCGTTCAAAAATAACGAATTGCAAGAGTTTTACTCATGCTAGTAAAATGAATAAATGAATAAAATGAATAATGGTTCGTTCATAATAACAACTTGATAGTTTTACAAACAAATGAGATTTCGCTCACGATAGCAAAAACACTGGATATTACAAAAACCCCTGCATTAGCCCACGGCTAAAATATTATATATCTGGAGCAATGTATACACTCCTGATTCCAAGCAAAGATTTGTAGTCACCGACCACCATTGATTCCTGGGTTAGACTATTAGCGTCCACCACATTGGTCCGCCACGCTTGATCAACCTCAACCCGACTAGCAACG
Source organism: Potamilus streckersoni (assembly GCA_016746295.1). Taxonomy (NCBI): domain Eukaryota; kingdom Metazoa; phylum Mollusca; class Bivalvia; order Unionida; family Unionidae; genus Potamilus; species Potamilus streckersoni. The sequence continues at coordinate 49,390 of JAEAOA010000919.1, forward strand.
TTGAAATATTCGAAGCACTCGAATACACAAGCACAGCACCCCTCAGCACTGCACACGTAGCTCTACCTTGCTGTACGTCACGTCACAGCAGCACAAAACAGCATACGCCCTCACAGTACAGACAGCTGCACACGGCACAAACGGCTGCACACTGCACCAACACAAACACAGACAGCTGAAAATATATCCGATATCGTGTACTACACATGACACTAGTATATACGGTAGTACGCAACGACGGTATATACGGTAAGTCATATACATTCTCAGTCTTGCTTTTAAAAACTACAATAAACAGGTTAAGTTGGCGGGTTATAGGATTCGTGCTGCATTAAACGGAATTTCGTAGCATTCTTGCCAAATCACATATACGAATAAAACATCATTTACTAAGCGGTATTTACTAAACTTGTCGAAGCGACATAACTGCGGAATTAAAAATGATAATACAATAGACAACTTTCAAGCCATATTAACGAATAAATTTACGTACCCCTATAGCTGAAGATTTGGGTCTCAGCAGACAGATGTCCGATTGACAGAACGGTCAGTAATGTAATATTTTCGTTACAGTTTGAATCATATATACACAGGCAATGTAGCTCAACATCGTCCGTGTAATCCATGTATTCGGTTTTTCCAGCCCGAAGCACTTCGCACGTGCCGAGCAAGGAAGAACCGAATTCACTATTTTTCGAAATGTATAATATACATTGATCACCCTCGTGTATCATTGTACACTAAAAGCGAAACCCGAGTACGTTTACTTAATAAAAAAAACAATTATACAATTCCGTGACAATCATGCCCTCTATCTCAAATTCTGACTGGATATCACTGTGGACCGATCCAATCAAACAATATCCCACTCGCTGTCTGTCAACGTGGGTATGGACAAGAATACGTCTCGTTCACTTTGTGGACTTCCCTCTGATCTTAGGACTAAGCTGTAACACATTGGTGTGATGACTAGAAGCTTTGTCAAATGGTACGATCTATCTCCTTTGCCGAATTAAGATTTGTCTCCGGTCGGTCATATAACATTGCGTAAGAGTTTAAAACTAGTCCGCGGTAATTGCAGAGATCAAAAACAACGCTGTAGTAATGTTTCCAAGACATGTAGCTGAGGCTTAGCTAACGTGACAATCATTGGGATCAATATGTGTAGATTTATCCAAACGATTAACAAACGTAACCTCATCAAAAGCCTGAGCAATACACGTGTCATCTTAAGGAATAATATCCTAATCAAGATCATTCTCAAGAGCATTCTTGGTCTACTAATTGCACAATTTGGTTATAAATCAGGGATTTAATTTTCAATCACTTAGACTTTCTGATCGAAATATGGTTTGTCAGTTAAAATTGGATTAGGTACAACCCTATCTTCAGCTAGGTTACAGCTTTGTAACAAATGAACGCCCTCAATGGGTAAATACGATACTTCTCCGATTGTCACGGTTCCTAATATGACTAATGTACAAACTTGAGAGGAACATTAACAAAGCCGCACTCTACTCCCTGAATAAGAACACTAGTGTAATGTCACAAGCTTTGACAGAAAGTGTACTTCGTAATGAGTCCAATGCTCTCTTTATCGTTTCAAATATCAAGCATTTTTTAAAATGAGGAATCTATCTACTTCTTTTTCTTCAGAAAGAATACTAACCTAATATTTTATCAACATCAAAACCTGACATTTGGTTTAAACTGGGGACATACATTCCACTTGCCAGCAATTACTTTGATATAAATTAAAATGCATTTATTCCTTTCTCTTTCTGTTGGATCTGTGTTTCCCTCATCTCTTTTTCTTTTTGCATTTGAATTTGCTTTAGCGCATCTTCTCTTTCTCTTTATCCATCTCCTTCCTCTCTATGTGACTATGTGCATTTTCCAATCTTACCTCCTTAGCAAACTGAATTGACTTTCTTCTTTCTGTAACTGCATTTTCTCATTCTTCTGGAGTTCAACCTTTAATCATTTTATTTCTTCAGTCTTGTAATTTAGTTTTAATTCAATAACTTTTAAATTTGAGTCAGATGGAAACTCACCAGTCAAATCAATGAACTTTTATCCAAGACATTGATTTCCACTAAATATTGTGCCAAAATATGTTTAATTTCCTGCTTTGTTATAGAAGCCTTCACCTCAGAAAGATTGCATTCACTGCGAAGCTGAAGCAATTTATTCATTTTCAAGCAGTCAAGCTATTCGTGCTTAGAATTTGAAATAAAATTCTCAGGTTTAAATGACATTGCGAAGCATGTCGGTTTAACTATAGATTTATAAAATTTGAAAATAATGTCTGTGACAAATTCCAAAATCAAAGCGAATTTAAATTTCAAAATCAAGTTTACTGGGGTATTTTAGAAATTATCGTATATCAAAGATGAGCCTCCAATTTTCCATTACGGCTGTATGGTCTTAAACTAAGTAATAGAAAAGAGCAAACGTAACACGTTTTGCAAAATTCAACAAAACAATTTTTTCCCTAGAATACCTAATGACAAACGAAAAAGGAACATGCGATATTGCGAATCAAATCAAAAAAAATTCTAAATTTTGTAACACAAGTCCTATTATGAAAAGTTCTAACTAAACTTTAGTGGCACTCTACAACAAATCCAACGCAGGTTGTTTTGTTGGTTCGTGTCGAGATGTACCGACACATTTAACACAATAATATATCCGTTTCTTAAATTTCACCACAAATCCATGTCTACATTTCCAAGAATGTTATTTTTTAATAATTTTTTATTTTCATAGAAAAATTGCTTAAAATAAAATAAAAATTAAATAAATAAATTCCAGCTTAAATCAAAGAGTGGACACGACAATAATACTAGTGAGTCTACTCCGATCATACAGCAGGAATTATTAACTTCTAGAAAAACAAGATTATATAATAATCAGGTGACATTTTTCTAAACAAAAACAAAAATTTACCTAATGAAAACTTTAATTCTTGAAGGTTCCAGATGTTTGCAAGATAAAAATCTTACTCAAACTCAGAACGTCTATTTACAAAATTATGATATAAAATGTGGTAAGCAACAGTGAGGATAGGCATTTCAAAGGGAATTTCCATTAGCATGGGCTGTGATCGGGATAAACATGTTTACAAATCAAAATCAATCTTTAAGGTCGGATTGAAAATAGCTTTAAATTTGGACATTATTAAGCAATTATCTATAAGATATAATGAAAAAACCTAATAATGCAAATTAAATATTTATAATAATATCTATCTATCTATCTATCTATCTATCTATCTATCTATCTATCTATCTATCTATCTATCTATCTATCTATCTATCTATCTATCTATCTATCTATCTATCTATCTATCTATCTATCTATCTATCTATCTATCTATCTATCTATCTATCTATCTAACTATCTATCTATCTATCTGTACACACACACACTATATATATATATATATATATATATATATATATATATATATATATATATATATATATATATATATATATATATATATATATATATATATATATATATATATATATATATATTGGTTAGTTTTTCATGTTATATTGTGTTTAATTTTGGATAATGGATTTAGAGCTTTGTTATCTGCTTACTTTAAATATCCCCATACGTTCTTTTCTCATAAACGTTCTTTGCATGATATAAATGTGAGGTTCACATATCTTCTGATTTGGCTTAAATATAGCAAATTTTCATGCATATTTTTATAATTACACAAAAGTAAAAAGACATTGATGTTAACAGACAGGAAAACATATCTAAAGACGTCAGTACGATCGAAAATACACAAAATCATACATACATACACACATACATCCATCCATCCATCCATCCATCCATCCATCCATACATACATACATACATACATACATACATACATACATACATACATACATACATACATACATACATACATACATACATACATACATACATACATACATACATACATACATACATACATACTGTTACGTGACAAGGGCTCGTACTCAGTAACAAAGAAGAGTGAAAGGTAACAAGCTTTATATATTTCAACAAAACAATTTATTTCCCTAAACAACAATGTAAAAATTGGTAAATAGGACTTACAGTTGATGAATTTTTTCCAAATATGAGTCTAAGAATAAAAACACAAGTCCTATCACTAAATAGTCATATAAGAATCCAGGTTCGAGTCCCGACGACGTACAAATATGGAAGGCGATGCCGTCAGATATGGTCCAATATATGAATAACAATAATTCCTCATTTACTTCAGTCTTTGTGTCCGAATTATTCCAGAATTAATTTCCTTGAATATCTTTCAGAATTATTTATAAGAAAGTCAACTTGTTGGGTATCCAGGAAAATAAAATATTGAATCCAAAAATCAAACAAAGAATAAAATATTCTGGCAAAAAATTAAAAATAACGCCTTGTTTGTTCAAGACTTTGAATGACTTCATAAACAAATATTAAGAATGCATATTTAATCTGAAAAATATCTCTTCAAATCTCGCGAAATTGTTCATGTGGTCTCTTTATACGCTATTTATGTCACGTCCAAAGTACAGACCGACTTAAAAACTAATCATAAAAAAGGATGTTGACAAAGATTGGTCGCGGAGAAAGTATGTTAGTGATGCTGACCAATCATTTTAATTTCCTGTTGATTTGTTACCAAGGTAAGGCGAACTAAATGCCAACCCTCACGTATAACTATTTCGTCTTAAATAAACAAAGATTGTGCTAAAATTATATCTCAGTACTAAAACTAGAATCCTGAATCCGAGAAAAATATTCATTGCAATTAAATACAATAAAACAAAAATGAAATAAAAATAATATTAAACCTTACACAAACGCAATTTAAGTAGTATATTTAATTGACGGTGTTGTCTCACCAACCCCTCTGTCCCCCCAGTATAGGTAATTGATGATGTTGTCTTGCCAACCCCTCTGTCCCCCCAGTATAGGTAATTGATGATGTTGTCTCACCAACCCCTCTGTCCCCCCTATAGTATAGGTAATTGATGATGTTGTCTTGCCAACCCCTCTGTCCCCCTCCAGTATAGGTAATTGATGATGTTGTCTGACCAATCTCTCTGTCCCCCCTCCAGTATAGGTAATTGATGATGTTGTCTCACCAACCCCTCTGTCCCCCTCCAGTATAGGTAATTGATGATGTTGTCTTGCCAACCCCTCTGTCCCCCCAGTATAGGTAATTGATGATGTTGTCTCACAGAGTCTCCTGTCCCCCCAAAACGTTACCATTTTTGTAAGCTGATGGGTCATCTTTCCAAAGTGTTATATTAAACAAATGAAATATATATAATGAACAATACTTCAATCAGTCATGTTGGATTCAATCTAACAAATAGATTTTGTAAAAAATTTAATTCTATCAAAACAGCGTCAGCATATACTGGTGTAAAATCTAATATAATAAGCGATTGCATTAAACAAATGGTTTATCATACATCGCAGAAATATGGATCCGTATGGTTATTCGCAACTGAAAAGGATGTGAGAATAGCTTAATGGGCAGATGATGTTTATAGATAACATGGTCGATATATTTTTTTGATACACAAAATTAAGCATCTACTATTTATTATAATCTTTTTCGTATTTGCTAACTCTTATTAGTAGATTATCTGTTAACATAATATCAATAATGCGAAACTCGTGTATTAAGTCGTTAATATCATATTTTATTCCACGCAAGTTAGATCGAATATGATCAAGTAATTTTTTTACAAGTTATACTTGCTTTTCTGCATGCATCTTTTAGCTAGCTGTAAGTCGAGTCTCAACTTTTTGACACGCTGCTGCAAGAGAGACACCAGATATTAACAAAAACGGATTTAATAATGCACCACTTGTAAGTATGCCAGAGCCGCTCATTAGCAGCTGTAGATATGATATCAATCGCAGTACTTTTG
>JAEAOA010000920.1:0-17474 GCA_016746295.1 Potamilus streckersoni
ATAAAGACAAACTTCGTGATGAACTTAAGGCTGGTTAAGATTTTTTTTATAATAGAGCAGCCAGAATATCTTAATACCAGTTAATCAACTCTGATTCAGATGAACATAAGATAGTAGATTTTGAACGAAATTCCGCTAAAATAACATGAGAATGAACAAAATAATATACGTATATCTCACTGTCACGTAACAAACAATGTAATTCTGTTTATCCTCGCTCCAAGATTTTATAATGTTGACAGATATATTCGGCCGAAATAACGGGTTGTTTTTATATTAATTTTCCAGGACTGGAACTATGTTGACTTTTAGAAAAAATGCAGCGAACAATGGCGGTTGACGGTGACAAAAGATAAGTATATTGAAACAATTACCGTACTTCTACAAAAATATAAATATTTAACTTTTTCTTGTTTGATAAACTTACAAGAGATCCAAGCTAAAATGTTTCGCCTTGTTGTATTAACAGTTACTTACAGTAAAAGTGCGTTTCATTTTTATAAAAATTTTATAATTATAATAATGGACAACGAGCAAGATACAGACAACACATAGAAGTACTAAACAACTTTGCTCAATCTCAGGCATCACTTAAGCAAAAAGTACAAGAAGCACGCGTGGGCTAGTAACAGCAACATGAAGCAACAGCTACAATTTCAAGCCTTACGAAGAGCACTATTAGGTAAACACCTGAAACCAAACCTCTAACAGAAGAATAATTTAAAACAACAGCAAGGAAAAAAGACTTGTTTGAATTGTTAAAGAACAACAAGAAGCAGCTGCTGCAAAACTTGTTACTAGATCTAGATGGAAGAAAAAGAAAAACTAATGAGGCACTTACAGCAAATATAGCTGATCCTGACTGCTAGCCAAGCTGAAACAGATCGAAAGGTAAAACAATCCCGCTGGAACTTGAGCGAAGAATTTAGCATAGTAACACGCAAGGAATAACAAATATTAAACAAATTTAATCAGGAAACATAAAAGATATCAGAGAGGGAGCACAAAGAGTCGGTGATCTTACTGTAAAGTTAATTATGGTAAGTTGGAGATCAAAAGATTTTATATTACAAAAATAGGCAAATTGATGAGATAAAGGAAGTGAATATGAATTATTTATTTTATTAAAGCAAAGAAAATATAAGGGGTAATGAAGAAATAATCAAGTGTGACTGATGTAGAATATCAAGCATTAATCGATAAATTAGATGTAATATTAAGAACGAGCAGCTAGATAAAATGAAATACAACACGGTTACAGAAATTGATGATATGATTCCACTTTATGATTAGCATTGAGAAACGGTGTACATTGCTCTCATACGTTTAAAAAAAACAGCAGAAAATAGTAGAGCTAAAACCTTATGTGGTGGTAGGAGTTTTTTATAAGGAAATTTTTTACTTTTGATAAATCCCACGTATACAAAAAGTAGAGTAATATCAGAAACTAGTGTAAAATTAATTACTTCAAATACAGAAAAGAAAGGTAGATTAATGTAATAAATATCATCAAAGGAAGCTGGGAATGTTAGTGTTGAACTTGATAATGAAATTTTTGACATACTTGATCATCTAAGATCGAGTGAATTATTAACATCTGACGAATATGAAACTTTACACCGCGACTTAATTTTGTAAAATGATATAATATTAAAGGAATGCAAACAACATTATTACTAAACTCTAGTGAGTCTGCGATAGATAGCGCAAATTTTTCAGTAAATTATATTCCACCTATCCAACTAGATCCTACAAAACAATATGAAATTGGATTAATTTCTTGTACTTGCTGGAATGCTATACCTAACGTGAAAAATGATGTTAACGATGAAATGTATTTTACTATGATTACAACATCTCCAATATCTACAACAAAAAAAAAAATTCCGCAAGGAGCTTATAATATTACTGATCTAAACAAGACAATCAAAGAGCTCATCACAAAAGCTGACGGTGTGGCTGATAATTTTGAATTAGCAGCAAATTATAACACATTGCGAACTAGGATAACTTTGAAAAATATAGCAATCAATCTTGAACCAAGAGAAAGAAGTATTGCACAACTGTTAGGATTTACTGAAAAAAACTTACACTGCACTTGATCAGCCTATTACATATGACAGTGAACTGCCAGCAAATATAACAGAAGTAAATACAATATTAGTAAATTGTTCTATTGCTTCTGGTTCTTATACATCAAAAGGTAGCAAAGGTCAAACGATTTACAGTTTCTCACCAGAAGTCCCGCCAGGTTCTCTCATGCAAATAACTCCACGACATATTATATATTATCCTTTAAACGTTGAAGATCAAATATCAAGTATAATAATGCAGGTGACAGATCAATCAGGAAAACAGTTACATGTAATAATGAAGTTGTAACTTATTATTTACATCTACGCGAGCAAAAGTAAAAATTATGCAACATCAAATATAATGAAACAAAGAAAAAAAGTTTATCGAAGAAAAATAGTAGGAGAATTTTTGGAAATATATTCACTAAAGTTTTGAAAATATTCCGGGTAAAGCACGTAAAGTTGCACCAATTGCTATTGACGCTGGTAAAGCTTTTGCAACTGGGGCTGCATCTGCCGCTGGGACTGCGGTGGGACAAAAATAGCTGATAAAATAAAAGGTGATCCACCGACTGCATCTGAAATAAAACAAGCTATCTCAGAAATCGGGGTTTCCAAAAAAAAGAAACTCAAAAAAGCTTGAAAACCCAAACAAAAAAAAAAAATTATTTTTCCCCAAAAGGGGGGCGGAAAGATCTTTAACCAAAAATTAAAAATTAAAAAAGTAACAGAAAAAAAAAGGGTCTTTTAAAAAAATTTACTCAAATTAAAAACAAAAAACTTATGAAAAATCGACAACGATGTGACAAAATTTCCCGATTTTTTGTTGAGAAATTTCTTGGTTTAAAATTTTCAAAACAAAACCAAAAAAGGGCTGGAATTAAACCTTTAAAAAAAAACCCAAAAAACGAAGATGTTTTTTTCAAACTACCCCAAAAAAGGCAATGAAAAAAGTTTCGTTGGTTTAAATTTTTATTGACATTACCCCAACCCCAACCTCCCTAAAATTTTGGCATTTGGGGGCAGAAGTAGCTCTTAAAAAATAAGGGCTGGTGTTTTTTTTTTCCAAAATGCTAGATAACAACTGGCCAATCAAACAAAATAGAAAAAAATTTTCCAGTCATTTTTACAAGTTGAAAAAGTACATTTTTGGAATTTTTATTTTTTTTTCCCGGGAGATTACCCCAAGATAAAACGCAACAAACATAAATGGGGGATTTTAAAAAAAAAACCGGGCCCGGAGTAAAGCTAAAATCAAAAAAAAGAATTTTTTAAAAAAGAGGGGGGGGGGTATAGAAAACGGGGAGCAAATTTTGCGATAAAAAATGCTGTAATTGGGAAAATTTTTTTTTCCCCCATTGAAAAATCCCTGCTGCCTAGATTTTTGCCCGAAAACCAAAAGGGCAGCACCCAATTTGCAAAACGCTAAAAAAAGAGTTTTTTTTCTTTTAAAAAGGCACTTTTAAAAATTTTAAAAAAAATCAAAAAAACGCCCCCCCCAAGGGGGGCAGCTGCAGAGGTAAAAGCAATGTTAAATTTGTTTCCCTTAAAAAACACTTGACGTGAGAAAACCCACTTTAAAAAAAAGGGGAGGCTTGCTACCCGAAAAAAACCCTTGCAAAGCGGGACCCACGTCAAATTACAATGATTTTGAATTGTTTTCCCGAAATTTTTTTATTTGGGGATTTTTCCGGCCCTTTTTGTCGCAAATTTTATAAAAAAAAGTATTTCGCGGAGAAAAAAACATACTCTTTTTTTTTAATCGACAAAACCAAAAAAAACGTTTTTTGCTTGGGTTTAGATCTGGGGGGGGCTGATTACAGTTTAAAAAATAAACAAATTTTCCCCTTTTGGGGATGCCACTATAACACCATAAAATCATTAAATTTCGGGAAACCTAAATAGTACGTTTTTGATAAAAAAAACCAAAAAAATTTTTAAATTTTAAGCAGCATAAAATAAAAAATAAAGAAAAGGGGTTCCAAATATTATTTGATTACACATGGGGGGGTCAAAAACCAACATCAACCGAACAACCCCAGAAATATTTTTTTGGGCCCGTTTATCAAACAGCAACCCCCGACGAGGAAACCCAAAACCAAAAAAAAATTTTGGGAATTTTTAAATCCCTCTGAGTCAGACGAAATTTTTAAACGCTAGATTAAAATTAAAAAAGCACCCAACCAAAAAGAACAAAGCTATCGATCCCTTTTTTGGGCTGATTTTCCTTTAAAAAAAATTTTCTCAAACCGTAAATGTACCTTTTTGGGAAGCAAACAAAAAAATATCAAAAATTTTGGGAAGAGGGAAAACTCAAAAACCCAGCAGGGGAAATTTTCGTACGTTTTAAAATCCTATTTAAATTTTGATGTTAGTAAACATAAACACCCAAATTTGGGAAACAAAGAAAACCCAAAGCCCGGAAAGGGTTAAAAAAAAATCACCGGGACACGGGGGGGGTTTTCCCCAGTAGGGTTTTTTAACGAAATACGCTTTAATGAGTTTTATAAATAGATTACCCACACCAGAATTTTTTGGGGGAAAAATTTGGACATTTCCCAATTTTAAATTTCTACAGTTGTTTAATAAAAGGGGCAACAATATATAAAAAATTGTTTTTTGGCCCTGAGGGCCCCAAGTTAAAAAATTAGTAGCTGCTTTTGGGCAAAGCGAAAAACAGGAAAACAAAAAAAAAATCAATCCAAATTTTTTCAAAGGTTTTTAAAAAAAACAAAATTAATGCAACAAAAAAATCAGTAAAAAAGTATGACCCGTAAAAAAATTTTTTTTTTAAAAATTTGAGTGCTGAAACAAATGAAAGCAAATGGAAAATGATATTGTCTTTAAAAAAGGGTGGTTTTTCTTTCCGCATTAAAACAGTAATTTAAATAGAACAATAATAAACCCAAAAAATTTTTTCCATCTTAAGGCCCCATTTGGAATAGCAGGGAGCGTCTGGAGCAAAAAACTTTCGCAAAAAGGAGAAAAACCCCCCAAAAGGGAATGGGAAACATTTTTTGGGAAAAGGGAAAATTTAAAAAAAAATTTTTTAAATTTTTGTTTTAATCAAAAAAAATTTTAAATTTTAAATCCACAAAAAAAAAAGGAAAAAACGCCAAAAAACAAAAAAAAAAAAACAAAAAAACAAAAAATTACCAAACCCCAAAAAATATCAAAAGCCCCCAAAAACCCAAAAACCCAAACCCAAAAAAAGGAGGTTTTTTTTATTTTTGTTTGCTCCACTTTTTTTTTTGGGGGGACTTTTAAAGGCGGGGTCTGCCCAAAATTTTTTTTTTAGGAATTTTGGGCGGGGGGTCCAAAAAACCCTTAAAAACCGGAAAAATCGAAACCAAACCCCCTTTGGGGTCTTTTGATATTAAATTTATAAAATTTTTAAAAACTTTTTCCCGGAATTTTTCACGGAGTTTAAATTTTAAAAATGAAAAACCCCAGCAATAAAAACGGGGGCCCCTCAATTTTTAAATTTCGTGTGTTATTAAAATACCCAAAATTTCAAAAAGACGGATTTCCCGGGACGCAAAGGGGGACAGTTTTTTAAAAAATAATTATTTTGCCTTTTTGGGTTTGGAAATTCCCCCCAAGCGATGGGAATAAAAAAAAAAAAAAAAATTTAAAAAAAAAAAAATTAAAAAAATATTTTTAATCGTCAAAAAAAATTTAACCCCCGTTTTTGGGAAAGTTCCCCTGCTTGCGGATATTATTGATTATTTTTTATCCAACAGATAGGGAAAATCCCTTAAAATTTTTTTAAAATTTTTTTTAAAAGTTTGGGAAAAAAACCCCTTTCCTTTTTCACACAAAAAGATGAGTCGCAAAAAAAAATTTTATTAAAAAATTAAAAATATAAAAATTCCCAAAAAACAGTCCCCCAAGTGTAAAAATAAAAAAGAAAATATTAAGAAACAACAAAAAGAAAAAAAAAAAAAAACCCGGAAATAATTTAAAAAATATTTTTGCAGTCCCCCCCGGAAAAAAAAAAAAAATATGTTTTTTTAAAAAAAGTGTCCCCAGCCCACAAAATCCTCAAGATGCGTCAGGGTCTGGGTTTTTTCCTGAAAAAATTTTAGTCCCACGACAAAATAAAAGAAAATATTCAACTGTTATCTTGACAGGAAATTTTTGGTCCTTGACAAAAAAAAAATTGTCCCCCATATATGTCAATTTTGTAACAAAGAAATAAAGAGGTCAGTAATTGATATACAAAAAAATTATTTAAAAAAAAATTTTCCAAAACCAAAAGGGGGTTTGGAAAATTGCCCAGGTCAACGGGAAACGGTCCCCCTGGGAAACCGCTAGAAACAACAACTAAAAATTAAAACGACAATCCATTGCCAGTCCCAAAAGCCTTATAACAAGTGGATGCAATAACGTGCGTTTATGATATCTGTTATCGTGATCATGGGAAAAATCGAAAGAAAAAGTTGTGATAAAAAATTTATAGACGAAATTTTAAAGTGATAAAGGAGCCCAAAAAAAATCTAAAAAAGAAAAGTTTTGATAAACAATTTTTGTTTTCAGGGAATGATAGGGGCAAAATATAAACCCGACTCGGGGAAAAAAAAATATAACCCCTGACTTTTCGTTTAGAAAGGGAAAAAGACCTAAAAAAAAATTTCCCACGGAAAAAAAAAAAGTTTTTTTCCCCTAAAAAGGGTGAATGAAAATATGGGCAAATAATTTGGGGATGTAAAACCCAAACTAGCTCATTTAAAAAAAGTTGGGCCTGATTTAGCCCATAAAGGTATTTTTTTTTTAAATGTTTTTTTTAAAATTTTTTTTTTACAAATATCTTTCAGTGTACCTTTTTTTTTTTCGGAAAGACAGGAAAATTCAAAAAAAAGACTGATGGGGCAAAAAAAAATAAAAATGAAATACAGAAAGAAAAAAACCAAAACCCAAAACGGGCGGAAAAACGGATCCGAAATTCTTTTTAAAAAAAATTTGAACAAATTTTTTTAGAACAAAATAATTTAAAAAAAGGAAAGGGATTAAAAAAAGGAAACGAAAAATAAAAACGTTGTTTGGGTTTTAAAAAATTTAATCGCAAACCCAAAACGAGGCAAAAACACAAATATATGACAGCTTAAAAAAAACCCCCAACAGGTACTCGATAAAAAACCATTTCCAAACGAGGGGGGAATAAATTTAAAACAAAAAATCGAACAACAAAAAAAATGAAAAAAACCCTAAAAAAAAAAAAAACTATTTAAAAAAACCCCAAAATAGCAAATGAAAACATGACCGCAGGGGCATTAAAAAATTTTGTTGGGGATAAAGTTAGAAAAACTTTTAATAAAAAAAGGGATTTTCAAAAAAGGAAAAATTTTTACCCCCCCGAACTGGGAGCGAAAAAGTTTTTTTGTAGTTTATAAGGGAAATTTTAACAGTACCTATAACCCTACGTTTGAAAAGAAATGGGAGGGGGAAACCCAATTTTGTAGGTATTTTTTTTTAAAGAACCCGAACCCAACCGAAAAAATGAAGGGAGGAAAAGTTTTTTTTTATCGAGAAAATGATTAAAAAAAAAGGAAATAAAAGTTTTAGTCAAATGGCGGGGGTAAGCGGATAAATTTAAAAAAGTTGGCCCAAACTAAGGAAATTTTGATAAATTTCATTAAAAAAAAAACTCATACTTTTTTTTTGACAATTTTCCCTTTTACTGGTTCCAAAAACGATATTAGATACTTCCTTACGACGTTTTGAGAAACCCCTCAATTTTGATAAAAAAAATTTAAAAAAAGAAAATGGAAAATCGAAATTTTTTATTTTTCGGTCGGCCTGGAAACTTTGATATTTTAAAAAAGGGTTTTATTTGGGGTGCCAAAAAATTTTTGTTCGCAAAAAGGTTAAAAAATTTAAATTTTTTTTATTTGTTTTTGCAAAAGTGATACCTTGACAAAAAAAAAACCCTTTAAATTGGTTGGGAACTGCGTAAATTTAAACTGTCCAACAAAAGTGAACCCAATTTTTAACCCTTACATCAGAATTTTATTGTTATTTAAAAAAAAACATCTTCCCCCTAAAAAACCCAAAAGATTTTGGGCCCCATAAAAAACTTTGGAAAATGTGGCCCCCCTAATCGCTGGGACTTTTTGCCCAGTATCCCCAAATCCGGAAATTCAGCAAAATCGTTTTTCAAAACAAGTCCATTATTATAAAATTTTTATCAAAAAAATTATTTAAGATGGGCTATGAGATTTAAAAAACCCCAAAAAAATTAAAAATAGTAAAAATTTCAACGAACTTTGCCGAACGGTAAAAAATGTTTTTGGGTTTATTTTTTGAAGTTTTTGTAAAAGCAAGGTATTCTCAAAAATATTTTCAAACAGAAGCAGAAAAAAATAAAAATAATGAAATGTCAGTAACGACGCCAAAATTTTAAACACAATGAAAAATAGCCAATTTTTGGCCCCCTCATTGCTTTAAATAAAACCGGAAAAAACAAAATTTAAAATTTTTCATAAAACTAAAAACCAATCCCCAAAACATTTGTATTCCCCCTTAAAAAGCTGATTTTTTTTGTTTTTTTTTTCCAAAACGGCTATAAAATTGTTTTGTTCTGGAATTAAAACCTTTTAAAATTTTTGCCGCAAACTGTAAACCCCAATTTTTAAATTTAATCTCCCCCCCATTTCCTTTCGATTTTTTTTTTTTAAAATTTAAAAAGGTTTTATTGGGCATCTAAAAAAAAAATTTCAATTTTTTTTTTTTTTTTTTTTTTTTGTTTTTTTTCCCCTTTTTTTTCTCCACATTTTCCTTTGCGTCACTATCTCCCCGATTTTCCCCAAACGATTATCGTTTGTATATTAAATTTATGGGGATTGGAACCCCCGAAAACCCTTGGGGTTTTAAAAATTCCCTTTTTTAAAAAAAAAAAAAACCTCGTAAACAAACCCATGGAAAATAATTTTAAATAACAAAAAACGTTAGGTTTTTCCTCTTAAAAAGGTTAAAAACCCTTATAATCTCATAAAATTTTCATATACCAAGAAACTTTTTAGTTTTTTTTTTTTTTTTTTTTTTTGTTTTTTTTTAAAAATACCATTTAACGTTTTGCCCGTAAAAATCAAAGTTTGGGTGCGGCTGAAAAATCATCTTGGGGGGGAAAAAAAATTTTTCAATGTTTTCATCCCGTGAAAAAATTTTAAAACCGTTATAAATATATACCCGCTGTTCCCCCCTGGAAATACTCCAAACGCAGAAAAAAACGGTAAATAAAATCTTTTTTTTAAAATTGCAATTTCCCCCCCCGGCAAAATTAATCCCCCTTTTTTTTTTTCAAATAATATTAAAAACCCCCGCTTTACGTTAGTTGCCCAAAAGGTATTCAGTTTTTTAATGTTAATAACCCCAACCTAATACTTTCCCCCAGCGTAATTTTAAAAAAATACTTTTGGGGGGAATTTTATATGCTTTTCTCACGTGCCCCTTGGGCAAATTAAATGTCCCTTTATAAAATTAAAATTTTTTTTTTAAAAATTTTTTATTTTAATTAATTTTTTTTTCGCATGGGGCAGTGTGAGATAAAAAAAAAAAAAATTTTTTTTTTACTTTGGGGGAAATTTTTTTTAAAAAAAATTTTTGTTTTTCTTTTTGGGCTCAAAAAAAAATTTTTTGGTTTTTTTTTTTTTTTTAGAAAATTTTTTGTAATATTAAAAAATTTGGAAAAGTTTTTTTTAATTTTTAAAAATTGATTTTTAGAAAAGCGCATGCGGGGAGTGTGAAAAAAAAAATCAATTTGAAATTTTAAAATTTTAAAAAAATAATGTTTAAAAAAATTTCGTGATAAGCTAAGAAAAAAACCTTTGGGAGAAACCCTAAAAAATAAAAAACGACCCTGCTTTGGGAGGTTTGAAAAAAGTTACAGTTTTTTAATTTAAAAATTTTTTTAAGTAAATTTTTTTAAAAATCCAACACCAAAACAAATTTTAAAACCCCCCTAAATACAGACATACTGAAAAACCCTGGTGCTCGAAAAAAAAAACAAAAGAAACAATTAAATTTTTGCAATAACCCTGTTTTTATTTTTTCCCCAAAATTTTTTAAAACGGGAAAATTAACTAACAAGGGAAAATTTCAAACCATATTAAAAATTAAAAAGCAAAAACAAGACGTTTTGGGTTTTGCTTAAATTTTATCGGTTTTTTACTACTGAAAAAAAAAAAAAACACCAAAAAAATCTTGGAAAAAAAAAAAAAAGGAATTCTTTTCCCCCAAAAGGTTTGGGGTTTTGGAAAATTTAAATGATCAAAGGAAAAATTTAAATTTTTTTTTCACAAAAGGAAAATATAATGCCCCTTTCGAAAGGGAGTTCATTTTTAAAAGGGCGAAACCCGCCCCCAAAAATAAAAAGAAAAAGGGTGTTGTAAAAAATCAAAAAAACCCCTAAATAATAAAGTTTCCCCAATTTGGGGTGTTTTTTTTTTTCCCCCCACTATTTTCCAAACAAAAAAACGGGTAAAATCTGTGTTGAAAAAAAAATCAATTTACGTGTCGAGAATTTAAAATTTTAAAAAATTTTTTCCTGTGGCCCGAAAAATTTAAAATAACCCAAAAATTTTAAAAAAACAAAAAAATGTTTCAATTAAAAAGTTTTTTTGGACAGAGAAAAAGGGAAGTATACCCCAGAATATTGGAAAAATTTTTCCCAAAAAAATCAAATAAAAAATTTTTCTGATTTTTAAAAAAAAAACATTACGTTTTTTATTAAAAACCCTTTAAAAAAACGGGGCTTTGTTGGTAAAAAAATTTCAATAAAAAAGAAGGAAAAAAAAGTTCCTTTTTTTGACCCCCGCTTGCCCGTTTGGGACTAACAAGGGAAACCCCCCCAAAACATTTTTCCGTACTTATGAAGTGCAAAGAATAACAATGCCATCTAAAAAAAATAGTGTGTTTACAGTTTGTCCCCTCATAATTTACAAACTAAAAATTTCCCTTTTGCATATACGGGTGATTTTGAGTGTTTAAACCCTTTAACTTGTACTTGGCGTAGAAAATAAACCTTAAAACAAAACGAGTACAAAAAAAAAGGGTTTAAAATCATGTTTCCGGGGGGGGTACGGAAAAAGTAGTTTGTTTTTACTGGGTTCGGATTAAACAAAACCGATCAAATTAAAAAACGTGGTAAAAATCCCCGCTACGGGTTCTCAACAGTTTGGGTTAATAAGTTTGAAAAATATTAACCCCTTTAACCTTTGAAAAAAGTAAAAACCCCCCAATTTTTAAAAAAAAAAAAACACCCCCAAAAAAGAATCCGATCACGAGGGAAAACAAAATTTTTCAAATTTTTTAAAAAAAGCTTTTGACAAAGACAAAAAAAAAAATAAAACCCGAAAACCAAAATTGGTTCCCAAATTTGAAAAAAGGGGAAAAAAGTAAACGTGGGGCGGGGTCAAAAAAATCATTGGTTTTAAATTTAAAAATTTTTTTTTTCAAATTTTTCCAGTTTTAATCCCGGGTTTTCTTTCAAAAAAATTTGTTCGAGGATAAAATAACCATAATTATATTTGAAACTTTTGGTGATCCTGGGTATAAAAAAACTCTTTTTCCCCAAAAAAAAAAAAATCAAAAAAAAACGCCCTCAAAAGCAATCCCAAATAAAAAAATTTTGAAAAGTAAAAATGTCAGTTTTTCGCCCAGGTAAATTGGCCCCTTTTATTTTTTGACAAAACCTTTCCCCGTTTTTTTTGGCAGCCTCCCTTTTGATGAGCTATGAAAGGTTTTTAGTAAAATTTTATAAACCCAAGAGACTGTTTTGGGGATAAAATTTTAAACTACTAGCCCAAAAAAGGGGGTTTTTTTTTTTTTTTTTTTTTACGAAAAAACCCTCGAAAGAAAGGAGCCCAAAATTTGGGTGAAAATATTTTACCCCGACAAAGAAAAAAATTTTTAAATCACAACTTTAAAAAAAAAATATAAATGAAAGATGAGTACAGGTACAAAAAGATATCTGGAAAAAAAATTTTTAATTTTTTGAACTTTTGGGGGGATTTTAAAATGATTTTAAAAACCTGAAAACTACGTGTTATTTAAATTTGCAGATGTTTTTTAAAAAATTTTTTGGGGAAGTGAGTTATTTAAAAATTTATGGGGCTAGATCCCTGCCCGTATTAAATTTTTGCCCCGGGGGGTTTTCAAAGGGAAAGCTTTTCTTTTTAAAAAATTTAGTTTAAGGGGAAGGGGGTTTGAAAATTAAATGACTGATGTTGATATTTCAAATTTATCGAAAAAGGAACCCCAGGGGGAATTTGGGGTGATAAAACCAAAAAAAAATGGGTGAAACAAAACAAAAAACCCGAAACGTATAACCCGGAAACCTTTTCCCTTTGAAGTATTTATAAATCTAATTGTTAAAATTAAAAATTTTAAAAAGGGGTTTCGATGGCAAAAACCAATGGGTTTTTTAGGGATTTTTTAATTTTGGATTCACGGGTTGAAACGAATTTTTCTATCGGAGACAGAAAAAAAAACCCGATGAAGGGTTTCCTAAATTTCCCTTTTAAAATTGATCGGTTTAAAACCAAATTCGCTAAAAAAACAAATTACATTAAAAATTAAAACCCCTTTTTGTGCGGGTCGATGGTAATAGATTAAAATTTGTTAAAAAAACAAAAGGAAAAAAAACAAAAACTTTTGCATTTAAACCAAAGGGAACTTTTTCCTGGTCAAGAAAAAAAGTAAACCCAAAATTTTTTTAAATTGATAAGAAAAATTACTTTTGCATTACAAAGTTTAAAACAAGCAGTCGATGCTGGTCTGTGTAGAAAAGTTCATTGTGTACTAAAATTTAATCAGTCGCCGTGGATGAGAGGTTATATTAACTCAAACACTTCAAAAAGGGCTGCAGCAAAAACAGAGTTTGAGAAAAACTTCTTTAAACTGATGAACAATTCCGTTTTTGGTAAGACGATGGAGAATATTAGGAAACGCGTAAATATCGAACTTGTTAATGATATCAGTCGTAGAAACAAACTTGTGTCAGACGATGATTTTGTGAGCATGAAAACTTTTAATGAGAATCTTGTTGCGATACAAAGAAGAAAAACAAATCTAAAACTAAACAAGCCGATCTACGTTGGAGCTGCAGTGTTGGATTTATCAAAGTGGCTGATGTACGATTTTCATTATAATTTTGTTAAAAATCAATGGCCGGCCAGTAGATTACTGTTTACTGATACTGATTCACCCGTGTATGACTTCGAATGCGAAGACATCTATCAGGATATGTTTGATAATAGATATCTGTTTGGTCTTTCTGAATTCCCACGTGACAGTACATTTCATGACGACACAAATAAAAAGGTTATTGGTAAGTTTAAAAATGAAATGAACTCGAGCGCTATCAAATATTTTATCGGATTACGCAGCAAAATGTATGCCGTATTGTTAGACAATAATAAAATAACGAAAAAAGCAAAAGGTCTGCCTCGTAATTTTGTTAAAAAGTTTATGAAATTTGATGACTACAGGTATGCGCTTGATGGTGGTGTTAGTTTTATAAGAGCTATGGCAATTCGAACTAATCATCATAAACTTGAAACAGATGTTATTATCAAACGTGGATTGTATAATTTTGATGACAAACGCTATTGGGAAAATGGGGTAGATACATTTGCCTTTGGGTATTGTCATGATGATAGATCTATACTCGACATTATCTTTTCCAACTGAAATTTTATCTAAACTTATAAAATAATGTTTGAAAATTTGATAATGACAAATAGCTACAATAGTAACATTAAATATTTAATGATGGACGGTAAACAATTGACAGTTGAATTTAATAATGAAACATCATGTATATGTGTTAATGGAACACATGACAAGTTAAAACTTTCGCTCATCAGATCTGATAACAGCGAGTATTTCAATTATATCGAACAATTGTATCAAAAGTTGCTAGCGGAATTTAAAAACTTTCAAAGCCCCATTAGCCAACAAAACTATACTAAACTCACAATTGATCTCAATCGGTCAAAGGTGTATTTTATCGACAAAAAATATCCTCTGAACAAACCAGAAATAAAAGATTTGTTTGAGTCCCGTCGCTGCGTGAGCGGTAAAATAAAATTTAGTATCTATAATCGTGATAATGAAATATTTTTAATATCAACAGTTGAAACATTAATCATTGGTAACGAGATATAAAATAATATCATTTTCATTCTAATGCTAATTTAATTTCCACCTTATCAACTGAAACGTTCTAATAGGTGTGGGAGGGGGGTGGTGGGCCGATGTAAAAGCACTACAGTTTTTAACGAGAGCATCTAACGAAGAAGCCATAAACTGCTTGCTATCGACGAATCTCAACGGACCAATTGTAACTGACAAATTTTTAATAATTGTTAAGAATTGCTTTTATCGATTTATCTTCGCATAATTTAACGATATCGGGATGTCCTAGTACGGTTATAATGAAATGCTATCATATCCTCGGAAATTATGAGCACTGAAAGGAATAAAATTATCCTTATGAAATTCATCTTTACAAGCATTATGAGCGGCTCCGGAATATTTTCCAGTTATATAACAATAATCAATATTCTTAGTCATGTCAGGCGGAACTTATTTTCCTTTTTTGGGTCTTAGGTTCAGGTTTATTTTCACTTTCAAGTATTATCACTTTCACATACTTTTTAGCAAAAATTTTTTTTACAAATATAACATTTTGATGCTTTGTTAAAATCTGCACGGTTTTGATCTGTTATAACATGTCTTTAAAACCATGTGTGATTAATCCATTTGTAACTGATCAGCCTTCCTTGGATCAGAAAATTGATCCTATTGAAAAAGAGTACCCTGATATACGAAGTTTTACAGTTACCAGAGCTATTGTAAAGAAAGCTCTTAAGAATGATTTTGATAAGAAAAATAATCAGGCTTTTGATGGGGTCACTTTCACTCATAGTGATCCTCATTTTCTTTGGTGACAAAGAACTTGCCGTCGAACATGATACATATTTTGAGTTCTTCTATTTGTTCCAAAGGGACATTAGTGTAACTGAAGAAACTGAAGTCCCTTTCTGTTATTTCATTAAAAGTGAAATTCTTATGAGACAATGGAGACCTTTCGAAGTACCTGCTAGTGACGAGTGATCAGTGGACTATCAGATTGCAGTTTCAAAATCCTACAAATATGAAAAGCTCTGAACTACACCGGGTTTCGAACATGAATTTATTTAGGAGGTGTTAGGGATATGACTTATAATTTTAGATTCCAGAATTCATTTTTAGATTATATTCACAACTGTAAGTCCTTTTTATATTTTTACTGTCTTTTCTATGGAAATAAATAACTGTTGCTAAAATTTACAAAGCCTGTTGACTTCATCCATTTTATTTTTTTTTGTTACAATTGTTTGAGGCTATACGTAAAAATAATGCAAAATTAATATATATATATATATATATATATATATATATATATATATATATATATATATATATATATATATATATATATATATATATATATATATATATATATATATATAATTTATAATAATAAATTTTACAAATTTTGAACAGCTGGTAGTAAGCTTTAATTTGTCATTGTATAAAAACAGCTTTTATATAGATGTATCCACATACAAGAAGAAAGAACATTTATATTGAGGTGCGATGAACATATAACCTCATATACAAAGGTCGCCCGATGTGTGAAAATTAGACAACAGCGACCGAATATTTGTGCAGCACAGATACCCTGTCTGCAATTCATCTCAAAACTAATTATAATGAAGATAGCTGAAATAGGAACCAAGGCACTGAAGGTTATAATGAACAACCTAAAATATAAAAGTCATTCAAGCATAAAATAGGTTACACTGGAATTAGCTTGCTTTTATTAGCACATACTAATTTACATTAACAAAGTGATACATGGGTAAAATATATTGTTAGCGCAACGAACGAACAACTGTTAATGCAAAAGTATGCAATCATACAGTTAGGTGTGCATGTCTTAAAGTTGTTGCTCGTTGTAAAGGACCAACTTTTTAGGTCGGTCTTTGTTAGAATTAATTTTGGTAGAACACACTTATTTGCATACACGTACCATTAACGAGATTTATGGGGAAATGGTCACCTTGTACAAGCCATAAAGTACATATTAGTTCGGGCAAGGACAGAAGTTATTAGTTTTTAATTAAGGGCTTAGTTTGTTTAAACGTACCGGAGTTCAAATTTTGTGTGCTTGGAAATAATTGCAGGAGAAAACTCAGTCCTAGTCATTTGTTGATGGAAATAACGCAGGAATTATTATTAATCTGATTGGTCACGCTGTGGAAGTAGGCGTAGTTTAAAACAAAAACCTAAAGTTTAAATGAACTTGAGGGATTTTGAAACTTTAGTCTGTATTTCTCTGCGACAGAGAAATAATAAATACCGGCAGAATCCGAGGATTTTAATAAGTAAAGTTCTCGTCAATCAAAATTCTATTCAAGGGAGAGACATTTGTGTGAAGGACACCAAAAGCATAAAAAACGAAGTAGTTGCTTAATTCTCATATACTTATTTTATGCTATGATTTAATTGCTTGTAGATACTTGCAAAAATTTATTTACGTCGCTATGACATGACTTAATTGCTTCTAGAAGCATGTATTTGCAGGAATTTATTTGTTGAGTCATAGATTAATTTTCTTGACGTGTGTCTAGTTTGTTTATCTGAGCCCGCGCAACGATATTTCCTTCTACATATGCGTTGACTATTTGCTAAGATATAGTCTTGAATATCATAGGATTGAGTATGTTGAATTCATACTTATTCTATATATGGAATTATGTATCCGACAAAACTGTGTTGAGTTCATTTAGCTGGTAATATTGTATTTATAGTCAATAGATGAATTGATGTTTGATGTTACGAAAGTAGTCGGAACTATCCGAACGAATTATTTATGTATATGGTAGCCTTGAAGTAGAGGAGGAATTTCATTCATTTACGTGTAACGAGACTGAGTTAAGGGTAAATGCCACATGTGGCGTAAATGGCCATTCGCAGATCAATAGTCTGGGAACTAGCCATATAGACTGTTTGAAGTCGACATAATTCATTTCTGACCTCGAGGGGTCAGTTTCATAATGTGTTCCCGTATAATGTGACGGAATATTTAGGTTACTTGTTTATATTTTTATAAGGTGAGATAGTCTGGAAAGGCGTAATAATCCAAATAGTGTGGGAAGTAAAAGGACAGTTTAGAACAGAAGGAAAGACATCTACAATTGGTGGAACGAAATAAAGTGGAACGGAAGACGTACTGAAACAACGGAACCAAAGTACAGACTAAGAGGACCTGTGGGACGGAATCAGTCAACAGGTAATACATTGATGCAAGGCAGAGTTATCCGATATACTCGGACTCGTAAATGAGAT
>JAEAOA010000921.1:0-212500 GCA_016746295.1 Potamilus streckersoni
CAAACTGTCCAGTCAGCTAATAACAGACTTCTAACCAATGTAAATGTACACAAATAATTTCTCCAGTGAAACTGAATGTTACGAATCAAAATCACATGTGACAATAGTGAATGGTACAAAAATTGCAAAAATATAAATAAACACACTGGAATTCATATAAAACAACATTCTGATTTACAAAACCACTGAAAACAAAAAGATGGCTGATTCAAAATTTAACTATAATATTAAATGGATTCAATGAAGGACATCTTTACTGAATGAAAATGAATATAAAAATAGTGTATAATGGTAGCCACCTAGTCGACAGAAAGAAATTTAACTTGTCAGAGCTGCTAACTTTGTCTATATATATCTCCAGTGAGAAAGATTTAAAGGTAACAGAACAATATCCCAATGTGATGTGACCAGGTAATATGGTTTTGATGGAGAAATCAACTGTCTTAAAAAGACTATTTTTTTTGCAGAAACTGGTTTCAAAATACAGGTTGATTGTACAACAACTTACTCTGAAGGAGGTTTCCATCTCCATAGATAATACATCATAATCAAATGGGACAAGGGCAAGGTTGAACTCCTCGATGTTAGTCAGTGACCCATGGACACCACTTTCCTAGACAAGATATAAAGAGAACAAATACTTACAGCATTATAAATCAGAAGTATTAAATACACTGATTATGACAGAAAGAAAAGAGATATTCCAATTACAATGATGTTGATAACATTTTCTTTCAGTGTTGCACAAACAACAACTTTAGACCTAATAATCAACTATTTAAATTTTGATTCAATAAGCTCTCTTTTGTAAATTGTAATCAGATATTCTATGTGTTTCTTTATTCTTGTTTATTTCATTTTTAATGGCATTTGTAACACACTGTTGGCTATGCCATATTGAGGAAATATTGAAGTGCCTTTCCCAAGGACATGCTGAGGCAGATGAACCAGGCTGGCTTGGGTGGGTATCCAACATGTGACCTTTGGATTATGAATCCACCATTCTAACAGCTAAGCTACCATGTATGCCCTAATCAGATCTTAGAATAAAACTGAATATTGCAAATATGGCCAGTCAGATATTTATTGTTGAAAGTTTCAGACCAGGATGTGCTCTCCTAATTTTGGATGAAATTGGTCCAGTGATTTGTTTTTGAAGTTTAAATTAGCAAACAATGATGGACAATACCTGCTAGAATCTGGATCATATCATAAACTCACTTGTCTTTATAACCAGCAAGGGTTAAAGGTCTGCTCATTCCATATATAAGAGCTCAGGTATTGCATTCACTTGCACCCCCTATAATCCCGATTTCAACCCCAAATATGCCTAAATGATTACCCATCTCAGATCAGTGGTGTACTACAGGTTCTGAATCCTCCTCCATCTTGCAATCACCTGTTAAGAGCACTTTTAGAATATGTCATACAATCAGCATTAAAAAGTGAGCATATTTATGAACTCTTTTATGAATAAAGATCAAATGTGGAAAAAGTCTTTAGAAGATTTTTCTTAGTACAAAATTTGATGGGGAATCAATATCACTTGTACAAATTTAAAAGCACTTAATACCTGAATGCTTATGTTAGTCAAATTCTGCCATGAGATTTAGAGAAGTTGGGTGTACAGTTTCTTTCCTTATTTTCAGTAATGGATGCCATATTTGATGGCAGATTGATACCATTTGTAAAAAATTAAGAGTCCTTCATGCCAGGATATTTTCGATTGGTCAAAATCTGTAGCGGTGTCTGTGAAGATGCCATTTAAATGTTTTCTAATTTTAGCATGTGTGATTTGGAATTTTAATGTAATTTTAAAAAAGTTTCAGTTATATCATTACAATATCTGCAGTGTAGCAGTTTATAGTGATTTCAAGCAATGGAACATCATGTTGCAGATATGTAGCATTATGTCCCACCAAGTCACATTATCCTGACAACAAGGTAACCAGTCCTAAAACTAACCTCTAGCAAGGCAGCTGTTAGTACCATTCTTATAGTCTTTGGTAAGACTCAATCAGGGTCTGAAACTGCGAACCCCAAACATCAGAGGCGGATGATCTAACCACCAGGCCACTGGAGCTGTCTTTCTAATTTCAGTAATGATTGCCATATTTTGCATAAATCTGAAAAACCCCTGTACCAAGATGCTGTCAAATTGTATTGAATTCCGCTGAAGAGTATCTGAAAAACCCCTGTACCAAGATGCTGTCAAATTGTATTGAATTCCGCTGAAGAGTATCTGAAAAACCCCTGTACCAAGATGCTGTCAAATTGTAAAGAATTCCGCTGAAGAGTATCTGAAAAACCCCTGTACCAAGATGCTGTCAAATTGTATTGAATTCCGCTGAAGAGTATCTGAAAACCCCTGTACCAAGATGCTGTCAAATTGTATTGAATTCCGCTGAAGAGTATCTGAAAAACCCCTGTACCAAGATGCTGTCAAATTGTATTGAATTCCGCTGAAGAGTATCTGAAAAACCCCTGTACCAAGATGCTGTCAAATTGTATTGAATTCCGCTGAAGAGTATCTGAAAAACCCCTGTACCAAGATGCTGTCAAATTGTATTGAATTCCGCTGAAGAGTATCTGAAAAACCCCTGTACCAAGATGCTGTCAAATTGTATTGAATTCCGCTGAAGAGTATCTGAAAACCCCTGTACCAAGATGCTGTCAAATTGTATTAAATTCCGCTGAAGAGTATCTGAAAAACCCCTGTACCAAGATGCTGTCAAATTGTATTGAATTCCGCTGAAGAGTATCTGAAAAACACCTGTACTAAGATGCTGTCAAATTGTATTGAATTCCGCTGAAGAGTATCTGAAAAACCCCATGTACCAAGATGCTGTCAAATTGTTTTGAATTCCGCTGAAGAGTATCTGAAAAACCCCTGTACCAAGATGCTGTCAAATTGTATTGAATTCCGCTGAAGAGTATCTGAAAACCCCTGTACCAAGATGCTGTCAAATTGTATTGAATTCCGCTGAAGAGTATCTGAAAAACCCCTGTACCAAGATGCTGTCAAATTGTATTGAATTGCGCTGAAGAGTATCTGAAAAACCCCTGTACCAAGATGCTGTCAAATTGTATTGAATTCCGCTGAAGAGTATCTGAAAAACCCCTGTACCAAGATGCTGTCAAATTGTATTGAATTCCGCTGAAGAGTATCTGAAAAACCCCTGTACCAAGATGCTGTCAAATTGTATTGAATTCCGCTGAAGAGTATCTGAAAAACCCCTGTACCAAGATGCTGTCAAATTGTATTGAATTCCGCTGAAGAGTATCTGAAAAACCCCTGTATTAAGATGCTGTCAAATTGTATTGAATTCCGCTGAAGAGTATCTGAAAAACCCCTGTACCAAGATGCTGTCAAATTGTATTGAATTGCGCTGAAGAGTATCTGAAAAACCCCTGTACCAAGATGCTGTCGAATTGTATTGAATTCCGCTGAAGAGTATCTGAAAAACCCCTGTACCAAGATGCTGTCAAATTGTATTGAATTCCGCTGAAGAGTATCTGAAAAACCCCTGTACCAAGATGCTGTCAAATTGTATTGAATTCCACTGAAGAGTATCTGAAAAACCCCTGTACCAAGATGCTGTCAAATTGTATTGAATTCCGCTGAAGAGTATCTGAAAAACCCCTGTACCAAGATGCTGTCAAATTGTATTGAATTCCGCTGAAGAGTATCTGAAAAACCCCTGTACCAAGATGCTGTCAAATTGTATTGAATTCCGCTGAAGAGTATCTGAAAAACCCCTGTACCAAGATGCTGTCAAATTGTATTGAATTCCGCTGAAGAGTATCTGAAAAACCCCTGTACCAAGATGCTGTCAAATTGTATTGAATTCCGCTGAAGAGTATCTGAAAAACCCCTGTACTAAGATGCTGTAAAATTGTATTGAATTCTGCTGAAGAGTATCTGAAAAACCCGTGTACCAAGATGCTGTCAAATTGTATTGAATTCCGCTGAAGAGTATCTAAAAAAAACCTGTACCAAGATGCTGTCAAATTGTAATGAATTCCGCTGAAGAGTATCTGAAAAGAATTGCTTAAAGTTTTTTTTAATAAGATCAATTTGCAGGCTGATTGGCATAATCATGCTAGAATACTATCTGCTAAGTTTGATCAGATTTTATTAAGCAGTTTGGGAGAAAAAAAAAACGTTTAAAGTGTTCTATTTTTAGTAATGCAACTCAGAATCAGTTCAACACATTTAACAGATATTTATGTGAGGTTGGTGCCTATCAAATTTGTTCAAATTCTGCTGAATAGGTTTTTAGATCAAGGTTTGACAATTTCTAACAATGCTGGCCATCGGCAATACAAGCCCAAATACCATTAAAGGTCAAGTGGTATTTTATAATTTCCCCTCCTCCATCTGGCAACACCTAAGTAAAGCACTTTCTAAAACTTGTTATACAATGAACATGACAGAAACAGAACACATTTTTGTTTCAAGATCACATATGGAGAAAATCTTCAAGAAGTATATTTGTAAGCTGAAAATCTGATTCTTTAGTTACAGTTTAATCAATCACAAACCTCACAATTTTAAGGCTAAAATGAGTGCAGGGTTAGATTATCAAAAATCACATATTACATTACCTCCCTTGAAGAGAGTTCCTTCTACAGAAATGTGCAATGTTGTTTTGTGTGTGTGTGTGTGTGTGTGTTTTGGATGTTTAATGTAGCTTTAACAAATTTTTAGTCATATTGCTATGATGTCTGCAGTGTGGCAATTTATAGCAACGTCAAGTACTGGGGCATCATGTGACATACATGTAGCATTATGTCCCACCCAGTCACATTATCCTGACTCCAGGCAGACTAGTCCTAAACTAGTCCTAAAACTAACCTCTTAATGCTAAGTGCCTTGCAAGGCAGCTGTTAGTCTCATTTTTAAATGTCTTTGTGTGACTTTCCAGGGTTTGAACCCATGACCTACTGAATTCGAGGCAAATGGTCTAATTTCTAAGCAACTGGAGCGGTCCAATGTTGTTGCAGAATGAGCCATTATTGTATTACTGCTAAAGTGCATCATGGATTTGTTTAACAAGTTAAAATAACTTTTTTCTGTGCAGCATATAGTCACTAATTGTAATCAAAAACAGAAAGAGAGCAAAGCCTTTTTTTCCAGGCATGCATTTTACAAGTTATTAAATCATCACAAATCCTTCAAAACCTTGAATTTGAAAACAAAGCCAGAAAGCAAGAACTGCCTCAAAATTATATCGGAGGAAAACAGTGTGTGTGTGTATGTGAGAGAGTGAGATGGGGGGAGGAGGGTTGAATGATGTCTCCATTTCTAAAGATATAAAACAATAAAAGTACCTTGTTTCAACTAAAAATAGAGAAGTTCAACTTTATCATATTGGAACTTTTTAAATAAGATCTTAAAAAAAAAAATATGAGATTCTTTAATTAAGATTTTCAAAATCAAATATTTGAGACTTTTATGTAATATTTTCAAAATGAAATTGATGAGACTGTTTCATTATATATGATAGAGAACGTTATTCAGTTCATTTGTCAATAATAGTGCCTTTATGTGGTCAGTGTTCCCTGGATTCACTGCAGGAATAAAGGAATAACACTGAAGAAATTAATGTCTACAGTTCTGACAAGGGTCCTTGGGTTGAGTGGTCTTAGGCACTACCTTTACCAACAAAGCCATCTTACTTCTGTGTGGATTTGTCTTGGGCTCAACTAATGTGGGTATGTGAGAAACCTAGCCAGTAGCTTCCCTTGGGTCAATTGCTCTTCAGTGTTTGCCTGGATTCTTCCTCCACCAGATGTAATGGCTTCCATTTATAGCCTATCTTGTGCTGAAAGAAGGCCTTAAACCAAGAAAACCAAACTGTTCTGAAAAAATGCAGCAAATCTTTCTTTTGCGAATCTATAATTTAATAAATCTATATTTCAGACACTTATAACAAAACTAATTAAAATATTTACAATTTGATTAAGAATACAGTGTAACATCCCAGCACTAGACAATGTTTAGACCAAATATTTGGTTTGTTTTATAGACACAGCCAATGAAACGCAGTTTAACTGATATGATATTAGCCATTTAGATGTAAAATATGCTCTCAGTTTGCAAAGGAAGACAGATTTCTGAGGAGGACAGTTTAAAAGTGTTATTTGGGACCAAAATATGCAGCCAGTCAACAAAGGAAGTATAGTTGTAGTTGAGAAAGCCAGATCGTAGATGGGAAAAAGCTATACCTTGAGCTTTTTCTCGCACAAAAGACTTTTCCTCGGGACAAAGATAATATGGTACTCCTTCCTAAATCCTCCCTTCTGGTCCTCCCTGTAATATGATAAATGATATTTGTACTTAAGATTTATCACTTTTCATATAAAGATTGCTTACCATCTATACTTTATAAGATCCAAATTGCATAGAGCAGGCCCTGCCATCACATCTGACTATGCAGTTTGTTTTAGGTCTAATGAGTAGATCCTGATCTGATGGCACATTATGCTCTTTGTAACTGGACCCAACTTGTAAGCAAGTATAACACGTTTTCTTTTCTACTGTACTGTATATTCACTATTTTTATGTGGGGAGCCAATATTTATTGATTTAATGGTTGCTAAAAACATACAGATTTTAAGACTCAAAAATAATTAAACTTTATTAAAACATCAGAACTACATTGCTTAAAAACTCATATTTAGAGACCCAATATATAATGATCTTTCAAAAAAAACCTTCCCCTGAATCCATGCATTTAATAAATAAATTCTAAGAAAAGTTATAATTGGCTTAAATAATTTAGGTCATTTACACATTGTGAGCAACAGGCTGATCACCTAACCTATTACCAATGTTCCTATTAAATTGTATGTCACAGGTGTTCAGCATTTCACTCATGGGTGTCACTACTTAGAATTTGATTACGATACTTTTAAATGGTGATTATTTACTTTTGATCCTTATATATCCATATTCTTTTGAAGGTCATTATGTAAATGCCACAAGAAATACCTATGGCAAAATCAATGTTAAACTATGTGGACATGTTCGGCTCTAACCAAAAGGTGTGATCCAGTACAAACTGAATTGAATGTTGTGTTCCGTCATCCACACACATTCATATTCATTACCACTTTCAAGACCTCCCACAATTTTGTACAAATCAAGTAAAATATTTCATACTATTGGAAATTTACAAAGTCATTTACAAGATCATAGTATTCAGTGACATATCCAGTCACTGAAAAAAGGGCAAAAAGGCTTAAGTAAGTGATAACTGTAATCTCACTTGAGAAGATTCTGAGCAATTTGTTCCATAAGATCCAGCTTAGGACGGGTAACAAAGATGACATTCTGAACACTGGTTTGTGGAAGTGCAGAGGGACGCAGTGGGAACATCTTTTCAACATCGTGTTCCTAAACAAAAAAGAAATAAATCATTATAATAGTTTCATATGATATCATAGAGTTTCATTTTCATTTTACGTTCAATCACAACCAGTTATCTTGTGTCAGAAATGTATGACACTGCAGTGGAGAACTTCACTACTCCCTGGTTTTTCAGGTACCTTAGATAGATATTAAGTCTGTAGTACCAATACTGCCATTCTCTTTTAAGTCTAGCACTCTGAAGTGTCACATATCTCTTTGTCAGAAGGAACTATTGTATCTTTGGCATCTACTCCAATAACAGTTAAGTTATTGATTTGTCAATCACTTTTGGTTGCTAATGAATTCATTCTCTGGATCCCTGACTGTGTCAAATAAATTCTATGAAATAAACTTAAACAAAAAATTAATCAAAGTCACTGAAGTGTAAAATACTCATCAAAGTGGCCCACATTTATGATGACGGTGCTATGAAAGGAACAAATGATGGCGCCACAAAAATGGATGAAATTTTCCTAGACTAACAAAGAATTTTATCCAAGACATGGGACATATCAAGATTCATCCTTCACCAAGTTTAAACAATCTAGGTGTAGGTGTGGCAATGTACACTGGGTGGAAAAATCTATATAGTCATGAGCTAAAAGCAAACTCTTAACCAAAGCCAGTCAAATATTAAATGTAGGACACAACAAACTTTATCTTTCTTAACAAAAACACTTTCCTTATTTTGTCTGCAATACTTACACCCACAAATATTCAGCAATTTCACAAAATCTGGGTAATCGGGTATCTGTGCACTGGTAATAATCCAGATAATACAATCAGCAACAGGGTGCCCATTTACTGCATACAAGTTTTCTACCAGTGCATATGGCTCCATAAACCCTTTGCTTGTAAAGGCAGCACTCATTTTGTACATAATCTTTTTGATCTAGCTGCAAATTTAATACATGTACTTTTCCCACACCAAGTAGACTTTTGCCTCTTCCAGTAAATGTTTGACCTTAATCTCCAGGCTTGTTTTCCCTTGTGACAACCATTTGATTGAGTTGCAAGTGATATTTAGTCTATGGCAAGTAACAAAGGGCAATTGTTTGATCTTGCCACACAACCTTTAATTGGCTTCACAAACTTTATGATTTTAGTGTTACTTACAGAGCCCAAGCTCAGTCTCTACCTAAGCATCCCTATATGAAAGTGAGGCCAAGAAAAGAGGGTCAGACAATATTTACTATGGCTAGACTATGATGATTTACTAGATGACAATGGAGGATCGGTGAACTATGTCACACAATGAGAATGAATTCTTGGACTTTGCACCTGATGACATTAAGTAGTGAAATTTATAGGATACTGTGAATTTTAAATAAAAATGTTGACTGAGCTTTCATTGTTTATTTTTTAAGACATGTGTAACATTACTGGATATTATGAAACATTCTGAACTATTTTTATATCGCTATATGAATATAATTGAATATAATTGAATTCATGGATTTATCATATTAAATGGATTTAAAATGTCAAGCATTGTGGATTTTAGTGGATTTAATTAGAACAAATTATAATTTAATATATTTGTGATATATTACATGCAATAATACATGTATGTTTGCTGATAATTTTCTTATCTACCTACCCACCCACCTACCTATCTACCTATCTATCCAGCTGGGCTTATTTTTCCAAAATGCATGGATCCTAAATTTAATGTTATCTATTTGTTATGATTTTGTTGAATAATATTCTCATATATCCCTATAAGTTTTTTTGTGTGATAGTGTTCTGTGGAACCCAGTGTTTCTATGCCAATATATTTGCATCCCACCCTAATATATAATTTGAAACACCTTCAACACAAAAACTGATATACTGAATTCATTACTCTTGCTTTTTGGTTGTACTTTACTAAATGTGTTGATTTACAAAATGTCATTATTTACAATTAGTTATATTCAAAACTCATCAACTGTTATGCATTGTTACGATTGCTAGTGAATGTAAAGATATATTTCAAGGCAAATGTGACAAATTTAAGTCGAGCAAATAATCAATGTGAATGTGGGAAACATATTTCATGAAGACTTAGCGGGAAAGGCATGCATCCAGATTTATAAGAAATCCATTGTTTACCCACATGAGATCACATAATATTACTTGTACAAGGGCAACAATAAATCCCCTGGCTCAAGTACTGGGCTGTCTTTTGGCCAAAACATCAAGCTATCTTTTTTGTCTTTTTGGCCCAAACGTCCAGCTGTCTTTTGGTCCAAACATCCAGCTGACTTTTGGCCCAAAATGTCCAGCTGTCTTTTTTCCCAAATGTCCCACTATGTTCAGGTGTCAGACATATTTTCACACTAACCTTCAGAAGGGAATATTCTGCCACTAAACCAAAAGGACCAGTTAATGCATCATCCCATACCAATGCCTGAAAGATGAATAAAATTACTGCATGAGGGTGAACAATTAATTTTTGCTTCCATGCGACACAATCCAGATCTTAATTTACAGCTAATTATATTTACACTGTTTGCATATAATTGTGAGTGAGTATATTTTACTTACTCCAGTTGCCTTGGCACTAAAAAATCCTACTTGTGCTACTGTCTTATGAAGTATCATTCCGATCCATCAATGAGCTCATGAGAGTGTGGGTTCTATCCTTGTATCCATCACCTAATTTCATGTATCTACTTAAACTTTACACCAAATGAAGGAGATTTATCATACATGAAATGGTGTTGTGCATAAATTGATGACAACAGTTTTTTTTTATCATGAATAATACAATGGTGAGGATTAAAAGTCAATAGGCAAAATAAATTCTTCTTTGTAACCAAAACACCATCTGAATTTGGGGAACGATGTACTGTATGTCCATATATATAAGTTGAGAGGGTTGTTATCACTGGGGGCAGATGTGGGAGATAAGCACCCACTTCCCTGGAAATCCCCCAATGGCTTGACCTGAGGGAGCCTCTGACAAACAAATCAAGCTCCAGGCCTTCATGAGTGGCTCAACTACTAAGCCCGGCAAAACCTGTTTAAACTAACTGGAGAAGGGATGGCAGGCGAGTTTCTGGCGCCTCAAAACCAAATGCTTTGGGCAGACAGGGCTCGTTAACCTTGGGTGGTAGCTCGTCTCAATGAAGGTAAACTCCTACTTCAAACCTTCGCTGTCTTGTGACTATACCCACACATGGAAAAGGCTAAGGGGTAAACCGCAATAGAAAATCCGGAGATAGAGTCCCTAAGGTGACTTGGCACTGCTTTTAGTGACATCTCGGCAACTCCTGCGATGTCACTGGTGCCATGACATATCGGCTTGTGCTTTCCCTTAGATCCATCAGCTGCGTGGAGAGGAGTCAGCTGCATGGGCAACAGCTGATTTTCCATATCACCCTGCCCAGGCTTGCGCCCTGGAGATGACACTCCAGCTTTGCTTCACATCATCTACACAAAACAGGAAGCAACAGTTACCGGTAATAGTCACCACTCGATTGGTGCAGAGTCAGATGCCATGGGTTGCATCCAACGGTGAGAGAGACAAACAGGTCTCATTGGACAGCTATCGTCTGCCTCAAGCTGGGCAGACCCCAGCAAATAAGGTGCCGTCCCGACACAGCTCGCCTGCCTTGCTGAGTGCGTAAGACTTAAGGTACTTGACAAGCGGGCTGCAACTACTGCACCAGGAAACAACAAAAGAAAAGCAACAAGGCAACCAACAATCCTCAAGCTAGGTACCTGACGAAAATTGTATCCCTCTGAAGCTGTTAAGTATGTTCAGTCCTTCCATGATGACATGAAAGGCACAGTGCAGTATGATGGCTCATAATCCAACCTATTCAACATCTACAGTGGAGTGAAACAAGGTTGTGTCCTTGCCCCCACACTTTTGGCATCTTCTTCGATGTCCTGCTTAAGTATGCCTTCAGGACGTCCATAGAAGGGATCAACCTGCACATGTGTTCATAAGGCAGACTGTTCAACCTGGCACGACTGAAGGCAATGAGCAAAGTAAGGAAAGCAACCATTAGGGACATGCTCATTGCAAATGCTGCTGCTCTAGTCACTCACACAGTAGCTGAACTACAACACCTGATGGACGGCTTTGCTAAAGCATGTGATGAATTCGGATTGACTATTAGCCTAAAGAAAATCAATGTGATGGCTCAGGACATGGATTCTCCCAGCATCATCATCAACAACTACAAACTAGAAGTGGTCAGTGAGTTCACTTACCTTGGCTCTACCATCACCAACAACCTCTCACTTGACTTTATGCTGAACAAGCAGATTTGAAAGGCATCAACAACTCTCTCTAGGTTATTGCTGAGAGTGTGGAACAACAGCATGCTAAGTTAACATTGAACACCAAGTGTATCGTGTGTATCGTGCCTGTGTGCTAAGCACATCCTGTACGCCAAAGAAACCTGGACCCTGTATGCCTCTCAGGAGAAAAGACTGAGTGCCCTTCACATGTGTTGTCTCAAACGCATACTCATGATCACCTGGAGCGATCGTGACAAATGAGGTGCTTGAACATGCAAAAATTCCCAGCATGGTCACACTATGCCAATGTTGCATCAGATGGCTGAGCCACATACGCCGGATGGATGACGGATGGATCCCTAAAGACCTTCTCTACTCTAAGCTTGCCACATCTCCACTTCAAGGATGTATGCAAGCATGACATGAAAGCCCTTGGGATCGATGTCAACACCTGGGAAGAGCTTACCCTAGACATGTTCAGATGGCGACATGCTAGGTTCACTGGTCTGAAAGTGAGGAAAAGTTATGACTGCTTGCTGATGAGACAAGATCTCAGAGGAAGAAAAAGCAGCTCCAACCCAGACCTGACGTATCCTTCAAGTGCAGCAACTGCAGCAAGGATTGCCACTCCCGTGTGGGGCTTTATAGCCAGAGAAGATGCTGCACAACTACCAATCGGGAAACCTCTCATGGGCGCATTTCCATTGTCTCTTGAGACTAACGGATGCTAACAATAAAACAACATAAATCCTGATGTACCTCCCCAA
The DNA here is from genome assembly GCA_016746295.1 of Potamilus streckersoni. NCBI lineage: Eukaryota > Metazoa > Mollusca > Bivalvia > Unionida > Unionidae > Potamilus > Potamilus streckersoni. The sequence goes on from JAEAOA010000921.1 coordinate 12,421, forward strand.
ACAGACATAAAAAAGTCATTTATAGGTAACTGTAAAATTAATTAAAAAATAAGAAATCAAAGAATTAAAAACACTGATGGCTTTGAACGTTTAAGTTATACAAAAATTAATTTATATAAGATCTGAAGAACATAACTCCAGAGATATTGCTATTCATGGTCCGTTTTATTATGGTAAAAATACTGCTCTAAATAATGTTTATAATTTTTTAAAATTTTCTTTATCTTTAGATAACATTATGGAATTAATACTGATATCATAAACCTTATTGGAGTAAAATTTGTTCTAATTTTCTTTTTAAAGAATTTAATTTGTTCCAAGTCTTAGAATCTGTGGATCTGCAGAAAAACAGTTAAAGAAATTACTATGATCATGTTAAAGCTTTTAACTATGAGTTGCCTCCATTGTAATATAAAATTGCTCTGAAAGGCCAGAAGTTACATCTTGTTAGTAATTTAGTAACATTATCAAGTTTCTTACTAGTATTAGTAGTACAAATTATATTTGAGAAAAGAGAATGGACACTATACCATAAAGCATGACAGGTTAAAATTCCTTAAAGCCAAAAGTGAACTAGAAATGTGTTCAATGAACACTGATGCTACACTGTCAGAAAAAATGACTTAAATACAAAACCTATATTTGAAAGCTTTGTGATAATGACTGAAATTAAAGTGCTATAATTGTAAAGATATAGAATGGCAGAACAAATGTTAAGAAGATAAAGCCATCCAAATAAACATAATTATAAACAATCAAAGGTACAATGGAAATATGGACTGATAATGGTATCTGGTCAATGATAACACTATATTAACTAAAAACACTGTCATGGTGGGGCATAATTGTTGTGTATCCAGAACTGACAAATAGTTTATAAAGATAAATCTTTTCCCCAACACAAGTAACTGTAAACCCTCTAAACTTTCAACAGAGTGGAAATGATGTTTTCATTGGGAAACTTTGGCTCTCACCCTTGGAACTTACAGCTAACTGGTTTTAACCATATGAAGTGTATGGTATCTTCCTATAACATCACAGATTCTGTGGTATCATGGTATTTTTTTCTACATAGCACCAACTATCACATAAAAATCCTATACACACTATACAAGTTTAAGTTACTAGTTCTGTATCAACAGATGATTTCAGGAAAATGTTAGGACTGCTAATAAGTACACCTTCTTAATATACACCATAATGGCTCTACCTCATGTTCTCAAATATAATCTATACCTTCTTAAAATCGCTATCATCTCAATGCCTAATAATGTCATGCAAGAGTTAGATCACATGATTACCATATGTGTCAAAAACCATGAGTTGAAATGTATGATAGCACATAAGAATTAAAATGTGAAGTATGGACAATTCTTGTTTTCTGGTGGTTGTCACAATAGACAGGTGTCAACTTTAAAACTTTATTGATCACAATTTATTATTTTTCATTGGAACACATAGGGTTGCTTCAACAGTCTGAGGCTGACATGTACATTCATGCTCATTTTGGTGGACTGTTGCCACTCTAACCCACCCAACAATGTGGTTAAAGATGCATTTTTTAATTCTTTCTGATAAGTTTGTGTTGGATGTCACAGGTAGCAGAATGAGTACCATAGATGTAGCATAAATTTACGTTTCACGTTGATTTTCATTTTGTGCAACATATACACCAAATTCCTAATGTGAGGACAAGTATATGTCATTGCAAAATTATTCTGCGGGTATTACTGTGATATTAGAGTAACTCTCCTTTCATAACCTGGAATCCACATGGCATCAGTTTATAGACTATTTCTTGCAGTCATCTGATTTAAACTGGATATTAAATGGATTTTAATACAGTGCAAAGAACAAAAAAAGACATACTATCTTGATGGTCAATGTTTTTGTTTACTTATTCACCAATTGCAAACTTTAAGACACGCACTCTAGTATAACTTTTATTAAGGCTCTAATCCTTTATTTACAATGTACCCCAATGGACTAAACCAAAGATTAAAATTAATATGCTTTTACCATCATTCTATAAAAGAAACTTTAGAATGGATTTTTGTGCTTGAATAAAGATTTCTCTTTATAAGAGGTTTATAATTGGCTTGGGAATTCTTAAAACCATTTCCATATTTAGCACTAAGCTCTATGATTTGTTGTACTGCTTACAATATTAAATTCTAACAATGCATGTGCATCTGTGGCGGTGGTTGTTTCTATCCATTCCTTCAAGTAACTGAGTAATAGCGACATGGATGAAACAGAGACATAGAGAACTCAAAGTGTAATACCAATGAATGTGAAATATATGCTTGAAAATACCCCAAGAAACGTAACTGTAAATGCAAAAAATTTACACTTCAACTCATCTAAGACATGTAACTGAAAATGTGAAATTTACTCAAAAAAATCACATGAGACATATAGCTGATGATTACAAGTGCATATGCAATCCATATTATTGCTCTTAATATGACAGTGTGTATGGGAATTTAAAAAACTTCATTGTGTACAGCAAAATTTGGTGTAGACTTCACTGCCTCTTATTCTCACTTTTTACAACCCAATCCAATGCTTTATTAGAAAGTGCTAAGATTATATCACTACGTATTAAGGAAAGTACTTTCAGTTACATCTTTTAATATAAATTTCTAATTATCTACCCTAATAGGATGTGTGAAACACTCATAATGAGTCTTCATATACATCGCAATCTTTGTCAGTAAAAGTTCAGCTATATCAACTGTAATATATTAAAATCTTTACTAACAAAGATGATTGCATACCTTTTAAACTTGTACCTTTATTTTCCTTGTTCCCCATGATGATCCAACATATATTAATTTCAAAAGGTATTCCTGCCATTCATTGTTAATTATACACCTCATTGGATGAAGTGGCAAACTGACATATCAGTGCAAAACAAAATTATTACTCATAAAATTGGAGGTTGGACATAGAGGCTTTTTGTTACAGCTGTTTCAGATTGTGTCAATCATAGTTACAAGCTCAATAAAATTTTTACTCAGTGTATTTTTTATACACCATTTGCAGATTTCGGATTAGCTTGATTGCACACAAGTCTTTTATACCATAATTGATGGTAGGATTATGTTCACAGAATCTGCAGATATAGATTTTGGTAACAATTTTAATCATAGGAAATTAGGCATGTAAGATTTTAATCTATATCCATATTTTCTTGTAATCAGAATCTAGCAATTAATGCATTTTTTGTAACTTAAACTTTTCATTTTGTATATCAAGAAAAACCTTAAAAAGAAGTTAAATGATGGGAAAAGTTCTTTTTCAGATGGCTGTTGTGCTGGATACATCAGCCAGTGCATCCCTTTGATAATACTAGTTTCTGTAAAAAATTTAGTACTTGTGCATGACTTTTTTTTAAATTGGGAAGTTCAGGCATGCCAACTTTTATGGTAAAGAAATTGGGACTGTTGGACATTTAAAGTGGAGGGCTGGATTGATAAAGTTGTAGTTTTGGCACTGACTTGGCCATGTTATCATTAGTTATGAGCAGAATTTTTGCAAATGCTTTTGAACATCGTTTTTCCCTCCATGAAGCAAAATTTACAAGATGCATATTGGCCACAGTTCTTGCTTTTTCTTACTGGTATATGCCGACCAGATGCTTTCACTAGGATTTTAAAACAAAGTGTCCAGAACAATTTTAGTAAACACTGGAGACAAAGCAGCAAATAAATTACAGTCCCTTCACATAAAAGTGTAACTAAACAGCTTAGAAGAACTAGTAGTTGCCACTGAGTTAAATTTTCCAATTCTTTGTACCACTGAGAAGCTCTTGTTTTTCCATCAGAGACTGAATTTTGTCACTTCAAGGAAAGGTCTTATTCCAAACACTATGGCATCACTTAAAATGGCTGCTATTTGTTCTATCAACTTTAGCACTCTTCTGAATCTGATTACTAGCTTCATCAATCTGCCATTTAACCCCAAATAATTATCCAAATTTACAAATGGCATTTTGTTTAAGTCTCAATTTCTCTTGATTTCAAGGTCATATGCATTACTTATTTTGCTATACTAGGCAACAACACTATAATGAAAATAAAAGTTGTTCATTTGATGAACTTTTATAATAACCACATGCACATCTCTGGGTCTTTGTGCCTCTGAATTCAGTCATTGTAAAAATCAGTTAATTTCCCACTCAGTAAAGTCTTTGAACTTTCCATCCAATATTACATCATATTGTTCTGATATATTTTTTTAAGGACAACATATATGTCAGAGGGTGGGCTTTCAGTTTTTTTAATTCTGTCATTGTAAACATCAGCACAGTTAAAATGATCAACTGATAACATACTTCCCCACTCAGCAGATGGCTGAAGATGGATTGGCAAGTCTTTGAATTTACTGCCCAGCTACTGTGTGCATAGAGAACTCTCACATCTATAAAATGACTGCCCTGATTACTTCCTGTTGACTTAGAATGACCCAGCAAAAAATCTTTTTTTTTAATCATGTTTTAAGTTGTTCTGACCCACATGTACAATACTTTGCTGAAAAAGAACCATAAGTACAAGAAGAGGGTCACATGGCTAAGGAAGTGGGTCTGCTAAAAAAAAATTTTAAATTGTCAAAATTTATATTATTAAAAGATAAAGTAAATATGCAATGCAATGTTTGTGAATATTATTGGTACTTCCATACTTTACACTTTCATTCTGTGCATATATTTGATTTGCCATTTATTCTAGCTGCCAAAACAAGTATGAATGCAGTGACTTCATCACATGAATTGTGCTATAGATAAAAATGTAAATTATTTGTATGCAAATCACTTTAAACAAAAATATCATTTTGTTTTTCTATCATCGTTCAAACACATGCAAATCGTAATATATTCGTCTTCACGAGTATTAGGATAAAATTATGCTTATTTCGGTTTCTGAGCAAACTTCAGTTTCTAGTAACCCACTTTTCTAAGTACTCTGCACTTCAATGGTTAAACCCGACATCCTCTCATCTTGCCCTCGTTTAGTACCCAGCTTCCATTTTAAAATTCAACAGAAATCGATGAAAACTATAGTGGAGACCACTTACCATGATAGAACAAACTTTGGTAAAACTATATTTGTATTAAATTTCCAAACACTTTATATTTTATTAAAGGTCAATAAAGGCGCTTGCCTGATATCTTTGACGTATACATGAACCTACATATGTTGCCCCTGACTCATTTTATTTGTCATGGTTTTTTTAAAAAAAAAATTTACTGAGCTTTGTAAACCTTATCAAATTGGTCAAGACCACAGCTGTGGTCAAGACCCCTCCCCCCAAAGAAACATTATCATTTGAAGCTACAATACATTCATCATGATGAAGAGGCAAGTGAATGCTTTGTAGCAAGTCTTCACAAACCTTTGAGCCAATACATTTGTCAAGACATTCCAAAAGCTCCCTTCGATAATGATCCCTTAACACTCCTAAATTTATCTTTCCCGTGGACAGATGCTGTGCACCGGAAGCGGCCATGATTATTTGCGTCGAGATCAAATGCATGACTATCTCAACTGCTAATATTAACTATTTATTAAAATATTAAAATTTGTTGGAACAGTTATCATTAGCAGTCATGTTTTGTTTGCATTTTGTTCTTACACATTGAAATATGTGTATACTTTTTTTTTTAAGGAAAAAAATACTTTGATTATATTTTCGTGTTGGAGGAAGAACAGAAATGTCTATAAAGTCTAAAATCATGTTTGAGATCTACCCTGATTTATACAAATGGAAAATCGCATTTAAACTTTTAAAAAAAAATATCATAAGAAAAGGGTAACAAATATTTACTAATTTTTAAACCATCGATCAATTTCTAACAACGTTTTAAAAGAGTTTATTTTGTATGTAAACAAAACACTGCAGCAAATCATATATATACATTTCCGCTCATGAATACAGAAGTGTATTTATTGTAAAGTGGTGGATGAAAGAAAGTGAAATATAAGCGATACGTGTATGTTCCACTTCAAACATTTAATCATAATAATAAACACGGATGATCAACACTAAAATTTGTGTGGTTGTCAGGATAATGATTATTTTGGGAACTATTTTTATATCGCTGATTGATTGCAAAATGTAGGTGCTCTTCGGTCAGTACCGGTGCCTGACCTGGAAAAAGAACATGACAGCTATGGGTAAGATATAAAATAAGCTTATTTTTAATGTATTTTGAGTTTAACATAGTAGTCGTTGTATTTGTTTATGTTTAATATTTATTTATTTTTTCAGCAGCCGAGACGCGACAGCGCCTGCTGCGTGCGGTAAAGAAGGAGGTATGTTTGAGAATCTTGTTTACAGTTGCGGTTTTTATCGATTGATTTTTCATAAATTATTCATTCAGTTATCATTATCCAAGAAGATAATTTTTAAAATTAAAATTAATGCTACTAAATAGCACGGTAATAATATGATACATTGTTATCCTATTTTTCAATGGGCGCTAATAGTGTTCCTTCTTAATGAAAACTTTTACGTATTTAGCATAATATAGTAAATAACTTGCATTGTATGCCTACCCTGTGGGCTAGTATTTAAATTAAATGATGAATTTGCTAAAGTATTCGCACACCATCCCGGTTCTTTATACCCCGTACCGATATAAGGATATAAATAATACACAAAACTTGGTCTTTTCATTCATTGATTTATAAGTTCTAACCTGGTTGTCTTAAGGGGCCCAAATCAATATTAGTCCTACAATGCAAGACATAGCACATTGTTTTGTATTGGTACTATGTCTTACTACCCTATTAACTACCTTACATAGCCGTTCGGATGTTGTTGACATCAGAATGAGTAGTCAAAGTTTCACAAATATCTCACACACTTGGCAGCCTATATTGATACTCATCCACTAATTTATGTGTAATTATTATACTTACTGTCTTTATCCTGGTGGTATCAAAATATAACATTAGCAAATGGATGCATTTTCATGTTCCGTTGACATAACATTTTAATTTATTTTTCAATGAGCTGGTAGTCAAGGTATGCCAGAGTATTCTCCATTAGGTTCATGTGAGAAATATATTTCTTGAATGAAACAAAATGTTGCAGATAGTTCCATTAGGCATAATATATTTTTATTTGTTTCATTAAAGAATAATATTTTAACCTGACCTGATTTTGGCATTCCTAGCTTTCATCACTTTCCAGCCAACCGAAATGTAAGCCAACAAAACTTGAAAACAGGTCCATTTCTTTGGTGAGAATTTGAATTTATTGGAGAAAAAACATCAGGGTAAGTAAAGTCTGACAAATCAATGTAACTTAATTTTGTGGATAGGCATCATTATTGGTTGCCAGTTGTGTGTGATATTCCTACAAATTTTACTTCCATTAAACTATTAATTGACATCAAAACATGCTTGACAGCGCCATTAGACAGGAAGTAAGTCCCATCACCCATCCAGAAGAAAAATACCTGGGTGATGGGGCTTACGTTGTAGGACTACAATCACTGTCAACTTGTTGACATTTCAAATCAAACATTTAAGTTTCTTTAGTACTGTTTGTTGGGGCAAATTTGTGTTTTCAAGCAAAATATCTCCTTTAGTTCACTGTCTTTGATTATCTCAATAATTCTGTTAATTTTAGAGTTAATATCTTTGAATACATGTATACAAGAATTTCTTTCCATTTTTATTTTCTTCATTTTGTCTGATAGTTATCAAAACAAGATATTGAAATTGTTGGCTGCAGACATATTCTTAATTATCTTTGTTTCTAAAATTGGCACGGGGTACATACAAATTAAAGGGTAGGTGGTGAATGCCTAATACATTGCAGTAAGGTATCCTGGTCCTTACGAACTTGACCCAGGTTAATTTTCTTAAAACATGGGTTGACAATCCTGTGAACTGAGAAGTACTAGAAAGATATATGACAATGGCGGAAATGTAAAGATGAGTATCTTTATTATTCAAATTATAATTAAAGTTTTGCTAAATGAGCAACTAATCGCAAGGTTTTGAGAATTTATAACATGGAAGTTGTTTCTTATATTAGTTCATCACATTCCATCATGTAGCACCTTTTAGTTATCAAATCATTTTGTAGATATGTCTGACGAACATCTTCAAATATGCCACATGCATAACTTTGGTGTGCATGGTTATTTCATTATTAATAGTAATATTACTTATAAAATACCTCACCTGTAAGATGGACAACTTGGTTTCTCTGACCAGATTCAGCATGAGGGAGTATTAAAAAGGTGATGAATATTTTTTTCCTATTTGCTGTTTCATGCAGAATAACCAGTAACCAGATATACACTACTGGTATACACTACTGGTACTCAATATGCTAAAGTTTCATTTAGATTCAGGCATCTCATTCAACTTCATCTCGTGTCTACTGCTTGATTTGGGTCAGTACAAGCACAGATTGATAACTATTGTCTCATAGGGTCAGTACAAGCATGGAATTGATAACTGTTGTCTCATAGGGTCAGTACAAGCACAAATTGAGGTTTTGAGCACGTTGTTAAAAAAAAATTGGTGAAAATATTTGAGATGTCACTTGGGTTATCATCATAAATGCCTTAATTATTGGGGGATAAAATTTCAACAAACTAAAAATTCTTTTATATATATATATATATATATATATATATATATATATATATATATATATATATATATATATATATATATATATATTGGGTTATTTCTGTTTCATCCAGCACTTTTTGTAGTGCTTGTTCGGTTTCATGCATCATTTTATTAGTTATATTTTATCCAAATTTTATTCAGCTTGATTTCCTGCAAACTTTAGATGATCTCCTTACTTAATTGCATCTAAAATTTCTGGGGATATCTAGCTTGACTCATGATCTTTCATTATCCTGTTTGTTTATATTTGCCAAGAATGTAAATTCATGCTTGTTTATTGTTTCAGTGAAAAGATCTATTATGTGTCAAAAACATCAGTATCTTCAAATATTTGGGATATATTCTGTTGAATCTATTTCAGATTTTCAAGGAATTTAACAGTATAAAAGTTTTCAAAAGCTCTACAAGTAATGGATTTATGGATATATATTATTTTTCATTGATTAACCACTGACCTAATTATGTGCTAGAAAAATTTTATTACTAGGTCTTCCCTTCTTATAGTACCTGTTTTAACATACACCAGAAGCCTACCTCCTCCTGTTTTCCTATCCCTGTGATTAGGTTTGTCAGAGCCATTGATATACAAGAAATTTTCACCCTGATTTTCTGTCAGCTTTGTTTTTGAGAGTCCATATAAATGTATCTTATTATTCAGAAAAGTGAGCAATAACTGCACATGATTTGTTTAAGAAAGCCAAATTAATGTACAGGATAGCCAATAATAGTGCTCCTGAATATTTACAATCACTATTCAAGTATAGGCTACCAGGAAATACTCCCCACCTGCGATCAAAGTCTACCAAACATTATGAAATTCCCAAACCAAATATGGAATTATTTTAAAAAAGTTTTCAATGCTATGGAACTTTGCTCTGGAATAGTATTCCAGTTGAGATTAGAAATGCCTACTCTATATCTTTTTTCCAAACCCACTATATACAGTGGCTTCAAAAATGCAGCAAAAATAAGTAAATTCATTTGAATGAGGGCCTCAAGTTAGATTAGTTCTTAGCTAATTGACTTGCCCTCTTTAAATAAAGTCATAATAAAAAAAAAAAATCCAACTTTCTATGAAGATCCTGAATATTTAATGATCTGTGTGTAAACCATTACCAATAAAGTAATAAAGTAAAAGAGACAGTCATACATATAATTATATTGTTATAAAGGCTATAAGATTTATTAATTTTTAAAAACATATTTTAGACAATTTTTTATAGTGCAAATTTATTAGGCCATTAGGATACAGAGTATCAAATTTATGAATCCAGTAAGTTTCTTTGGTGAGACTATTCATGTCTCCATGCACAAGATCTATTGGCATGAACGAAATATCAAGTAGAGAGTGATTATTAGTATTAATATGTGTTGAAATATTAGAAGAAAACTGAGGATCTCTATAATTTTTTATATGAAAGTGATAATTATTCATTCTCTTAAATACTTATTGAACTGTTGGTACAACATATTGTATATTACATTTTTTATAGCAGTGTTATAACATAGAGAAAATACTTTTGTATTAGTGCTGCTGAAAGAACCACTTTCTCATGTGTTAGCACATTGAAAATACTAGTGTCTATTACATTTAGATGACGAAAATTGTCTTTTTTTCTGTATGTTTAGTTCTAGTTAGAAAATCTTGCAAATTCTTGAGTCTTCTATAAGCTAGAATTGGTTTAGTTTTGTAAAATGATTATATTGGGTTTATTTGATAAATTTAGGAGACTCCAATGTTTATTAGTTATAATTCCTGTATTAGGTAATGAAGGAATTATATTTTTCTCTATTATGTGATTTACCCTTCAGCACAGATTCAGTGATATGTTTATTATTATAATGAGGGAATTCTGAGAATGTATAATGAACATCATTTCAAGTTTAATCTATCTTCCATGGACAGTATTATAATGGGAATTCTGTGAATGTATAATGAACATCATTACAAGCTTAATCTGTCTCTTATGGACAGTTATATTGAGGTAATGTTGCGTTTCACTTCTAGTTAAAATGGGAAAAGAATAGGGTTGCCAGATGGTATCCAAAAGAAGTACATGTCCTCCTTTTCCATCCTTTTCCATGTTTTGTCCTCCCATCCTCCCTTACCTACAGTAAGTCCTCCTTTTTGCTAAACATCTGGCGGGAGGCGATAAAGGGAGCAGGGCATCTGAGCGGTGAGTCACTGCTCATGCCTCCATGCACCACTTATTGTTGCGCTTCGTCTTTAATTCTTACTCAATACAACTTCAAAAACATGATGTGAACATTTTTATAATTATTTGTTAAAAAACCAAGAACTTCATTCCAAAATTGGCAGCTCAGCTAAATATGATTAAAATAAAGTAAAATAATATAAAAAATTCATTTAATTTCTGAATGTCCTCCTTTTTTGACAGAAATCCTCCTTTTTAGACCCATCTGCCCTCCTTTATCAAATTATCATCTGGCAACCATAGAAAAGAATCCCTTTATTACCATTTGTTTCAACAGATAATACATAAAATTTAGGCACTTGCATTAATTTATTCAGAAGTAACTGCAACATTTGTTAACTTCTTTGGAAAAAGTTGGGAGATCCAACTTGATGCTTTTGTTCTCGATTGTAGCTGTTCAGAGGTGTAATGGGTTGAAAGGACTTGAATTTAAGAATTTCCATTATGCAACTTTAAACATATTGTTTGCTGAAATCCATGATTTGCATGTAGGAAAAAGTGTGCAACAGCAATTTCTTGTTAATGCACATCAATTTATCTTTTTTTAATGAAAAAGAATTATTTTATCTTATAAAATGCAAATTTACTTTGTTCCTGTAACTTTTCTGTTAACTTTTTTAATTCTGTAATAGTAAATGGTAATCATGCTGGTTGACAGTTTCATGTTTTTGCAATTAAAAACAATTAGTAGAAGAACATGTTGCAGCTGTCATGAGAAGTTGATCTGATTATAATAGCTCAAAGATAGTCTAATCTCATTATCTTTAGTGTATTCTGGTATAGCATGATATGACCACTCTGGTGGCTTAATCATGTTGGAGCATTTGCCTAGGATGCAGGAGGTTGTGGGTTTGAACCCCAGCTGAATCATTCCAAAGACTTTAAAAAATGTTACTAGCAGCTGCCTTGCTTGGCACTCAGTATTAAAAGGTTAGTGTTAGGACTGGTTGGCCTGGTGTCAGGATAATATGACTGGGTGGGACATCATGCCACAAGTCTGTGGCATGATGCCCCAGTGCTAGACATCACCATAAACTGTCACACTGCTGCCATCGTAGCGATATGACTGAAAAATTGTTAAAGCTACATTAAAAGTCTAAATCACACACACACACACACACACACACACACACACACTGTAGCATGATGAGATGTTAGGTTATTCAAAATCATAATTTTTTATTTAGTAATTCACAAACTGACAACAGTCAATTGCTGCTTATCATTTGGACTGATAGTCCCATTAGACTGATTTTAGTTAGAATCCTTATTGGACGGATGATCAGTTACAATCCAGTTGAACTGATATCAGACTAATTATCAATTAGGATGCATTGGACTGATCAATTAGAATGTGATTCAACTAACCATAATATATTACACATCTGTACTATTTTGGGATCTGTGGTAGCTCATTTTGAAAGTGTACTGACTGTGTAATCCAAGGACCAGGAGTTATACTGACAACTGTCAGTTACAGATCATCATTGATCCCATTGGACTGATGATCAGTTAGAATCCTCTTGAAGTCCAAACTAAAGTTTGAGGCTACCAACTAAGACCAAGAGAGGTGTATTTTAGATGTGATGTCATGGACCACTTGTAACAAGCTGCAGATGAATGATAATAAAACTGAAACCATCCTGATCACCAAAGACTTTCTCATTCCCATCCTTTACCTCAAGCAATAAATAACAGCAACAGCAACATTAAATTTACACAGTAAAATGTGTCACTCTGGACAGTATGATGTCATTACAGTGAACATCTAGAAGGCTGGTATCTGGAGCTGAAACCCATCAGTTCCATTCACAATTTACTTTAAATTGATGCCACTAACACACTTTTGTGCTCATTAGTACTATCATAACTGGACACTTACATCTGGTTCATCTCAATTTCTGCTACAGAAGCTTCAAAAAGTGAAAAATATGGCAAACCGTTCTTTTGAGTACCTATTCCCATCTATGTTGAATAAATTGCTCATATAGCTTAGATACAAGAACACTAATCTCATTCAAGAGTGCTTTTAAAACTTGCCTGTTTCAACTACAAGAACAGGCTTAAAGACTTCTCTAATTATTGCCAGCATATTTTTTTTGTAATTCATGGTGCTTTGTTTCTATTTTGTATTCTTGTCATTGTGTATATTTTGTTATCTAATTTATAAAGCAGTTTGAACTTTTAAAGATTGGGTGCAGATAAGATTTTTCTCTATTGTACTATTTACTGTGTTTTAAAGCCTCATGTTGAGTAAGATTATGGGTTTTGTTCAGCACAGAATCATATGTTTAGGATAATTTCTGTTTTGGAAATATATGTGCTGTACTAAGTCCACATTATTATTATTATTGTTGTTGTTATTATTATTATTATTATTATTATTATTATTATTATTATTATTATTATTATTATTATTATTATTATTATTATTATTATTATTATTATTATTATTACCAAGGCCTGCTTGGTGAATGCACTTTACGTCCAGTTGTTATGCATGATACAGCCAATAATGCAAAAACCAGCTTTCATTTTTGCCCTTTATTTTTTCATGTAGAAAACATGTAGAAATTCATTTTGTTGTAATTGATCTTTTTGTTGCCCCATTTTCTGAAAATTGTTCAATATCAGCAATTTTACTTAATGCTGTTGAAGTAAACAAATTGCTACCAAAACAGATTGATTGAAAAAGTTATTGTGCAGCAGAGCTTGATCAGCCTGCCAGAACTTTTTGGTGGAAACAGTTGGCTTCCTTTGGATTAGCAAAACTGTCATACATATTAGGAAATTACAAGATTCCAGTAATTAATCTGGACTAAATACCACTAGTTTGTGATCTGAATCCAGTGAATCTGCAGAATTGAATAAAAATCTGCTGGAGACTCTAGTTTTATTTATGCCCACCATGAGGCTCAGCATATTATGCTATATTGATGTGTATCCATATGTCAATTTCTTAATAATTTTTTATTTCTGTACAATAACTCATGTTTTCAAATATCTATAGTTACAGAACATTGTTTATGGCTTGAACTCTGGGGGGGGTGGTGTAAGGAAGAAGACTATCAATTTGAGGTCAGTGATCAAGATCACTGGCAGAAAGGAGAAAAATGGCTTCTGCACAGAAACTTAAATTTTGCATCACATACATAGACAGGATAATTTGGAATGGCTTGTACCTCAGGTTAACAACAAATGTTATCTTTTTTGGGGTCAAACAGTCAGAGGTGAGGTCACTGAGACAGAAGGGAAAGAAATGGTCCATGCACAATAATATTAGTTTTAAATCACACACTGACCTCAGCCAAACTTTGTGGATGGCTTACATTGGGTCAGGAAGACTCTAGTCAATTTGGGTCAAATTGTCAGTAGTCATGGTGACAGAGTTATAAGAGAAAGTGATTTATGTGCAAAATTTTATATCTTAACCACATATCTTTGCTAGATTTTGTAAATGAGTTTACACTTTGGGTAAGAACAGATCTTGATGTTTTTGTCAAAGGGCAAGTCTGCTCAGATTGAAGAAAGAAAAAAAGTTTTATGAATGTTAACTGTTCTAGACCATGTACATTTTATTCTAAGGTTTGTGGATGGTTTGCACATCTGGTATGAAAGAGGCTTGGTAATTTCAGAGTGGAAAGGTTAATGGTCACTCTCATTGATTTATTTGTATTACTTGCTTGAATAAGTTCATTGACCAAGCTTTGTGGATGGCTTTTTTACTTAGAGTAATGTAGAAACATAAAGATTTTAAAACCTAAAGGTGAGAGGTCATTATCATGGCATGTCACATAGGAAAATGTTTTGTTGAAGACCACTTAATCATTGAGACCTGTTGGTCAGTATTAGTACCTGCCTAAAAGATTATTAAACATGTCCAGGCATATAATGTGCCTTAGGAAAACAAGATGTAAAACATGGTTAAGTATAGTTGATTTTTTTCATCATATAAATTTGACTTTCATCCAGATTCCTTTGGGAGGGGAGACAGGAGAGAGACATAAAATATTAAGATAAACAGAAGTTTGGGTGAACTGGTTATTTAGATTTGGTCACTGTCCACAATATTTGCTGGTTGGATTTATTGGCTAATTAATGTTTAATGGTACAACAAAATGACTATTTTGTAATGCAGTAGTTAGTGTAAATGTCTTGCTGAGAGTTCACATATCATAGAACAGTCAAGATCAACTGTTAATAACATAGACTCTAATCACTCATTGCATGATGTGCCAGCAAATCAGGTACTGTGTTATTTGTTCTACTGATTACTCATTATAAAATGCATAGACCCAGGTCTTGTGGCAGGTTTGAATTTGTGTATTTTGAAGTTGGACTTACCAGCAAGCAAGTATGGTACCTTGTTATCCTAAATGAGCCTTTTCATGGAGGTTTAATCACAAACAAATGTGTGTATCCACAAGACTATCATTAATCAAATGAAATTTTAAGAAAAACATGCCAGTAAAGTGTTATGGTGCATAAATTTTATGTAAGTGTGCCATGCTTGGGGAATTAGACAAGCACAATGGTTTTTATTTTTTGCACATTTAAATCAGCATGAATCCTTTTGGTTTTGCAGTGACTGACTTCTGCACTGACAGACTGATCTTGAATTAACTTTGCAATAAATCCTGCACCAATGTGCAGTGAGTTAAAAACTATGTGAACTGCTTACTAATAATTGAATATTAGGGTTTTGCACACATGTCAACTTGAGGCCAATTTTGGAAAGGGCATTCTAGCTGTGCAATGGCAAGGGATCATGAATTGAAATGCCAGTGATGTGCTTTACATCAAATTCTGCCCAGTTCTCTATTGTCTAGTTAGGTGTTAGCCACATATTTTAATTTTGGTAATCTATCAAGTTTAAACTTTTTTACTTCATTCAGGTTTTAAATTTTGTATATGGAGTATACATAATGTTTTTGAAAAATGTAATTCAGTCCATAGGTACAAGTTGTCATTAATAATTTAGTGATCTGAGATATTATTTTGACAAATTCTTAATTATGTGTTTAAACTGGGGCTCAAGAAAGATCAAATTTGTAATTTAAAATGTTATGATTGAAAAGGGTTTTGAAAAGGCAAATGGAAAACCCCATACAGTTAGCCATTCAGAGCAGCCAGTTAATGGTAGCTAACTGATTATGTATGATTACATTGTGGCAGAGGGTATGCACTCTTCATTGATCAGCACCACTCTGGACTTCAGTTTTCCTCTTCGTCTCAAGATATTTCTGTCCTTCTCTCCATTACTCTTCTCCCTCCAGCCTCTATGCCATGCTTGTCACTCACTAAGGTTTAGCTTGGCATCCCAATTCTCTCCTCTCAGTGACTGGAGGCGGACTGAATAGAAGCTCCATAGACTGTGGCTAACACTAGTGTAGAATTAAAACTTTGTGGAATTCAGAGTATAATTCCATGAAGACCTTTCAAGACTTAATGTTGAGCAAATATATATAGTCATGACATGTTCACTGCAGGCACAGATCTATCTGTAGCATACAAAAAATATGAACAAAGGCTAAATTTTATAACCAAATTATAGTTGGTTCTCCCACCCAACACACACACACATGTAACATTTAACGTGTATTAAAATTTCCAAAATGGTATATTTAATGAGAGTTTATTTTTAAAATATTTTCTTTTGAGCTAATTACTTCAAAATTAACTCTCATGTACTTAACTCTATATATTAAGCACCTGACAAAGAGCTACAAATTTTACAACAAATGACCACAAGACTAAATGCTTGGCTATAAATAGGAGCCTGCCATTAGTGACTTATTTTTTATCCTGCTAATACTAGGTTGCTTTTCTTTGGTAGGCAGACAGCCTGATTGTAACATCCCTGACTATGAGGCTACAGATAACACCATATTTAATGTAAATTGCAGTTACTAGAATTAACAATAACTCCATATTTATACATTTTTTAAAGCCAGCTGCTATATAACAAGAAATAATTAAATATCAATGGAGTTTAGAAAATTGTATATAAATGCATCTTCTAATCCAAGACATATATAGCTATAGGTATCATGTGAAATCATCCAATTTGGCACTAAAATTAAAGACTAATATTTACTTTTATGAATCTTAAACCAAACCTTGGTATTTGCGCTATGGTAGTGCTTCTGACAATTTATTTTCTTTTAAAACTGATTTATTTTAATGTAATTGCAATACATCGATGACCTTAAATTAAGTATAAATCCATCACAGTTGTATAAATACAGATAGATGCAGGTTTAAATATGGTAGCATATCCATGGGAAACTCTTCATCAATATTTTAGGCAGTCAATTGAAAGTTGGCTTTGTGAATCATATTTATTGATCTGTAAATAACTTTGCACCTGAGATGAAATTAATTTGGATCATCATATATATTTTTTTGTGAAAATTAACATGGCAGCCATATAGTTGTCAAATATAAAATATTTAAAGAAGATGCAAGTCAAAACAAAAAAGTATTAATTGTTCTTAAAATTGTTATTTTTAGTTTAGATTTGCTGCTGCTTTTACATTATTATTATTATTATCTTTCCATGATTCATTGGTTTCTGCTTAGACTAATTTTTAAAAAAGTCTGTTAAGTGACCTTTAGAAGGATATAAAAATTAAAATTAAAATTAAATTTAAAAAATATTATACCACAGAATCTTACCCAAGAATAATATTTTGTTTGACTTTTGTGTGAAAACTAATTATTAATTGACAACAAGCAGACCGTAGTATTTTCAAATACTTTTTAATAGCATCACTATCTTACCTATTGTTATTGAGTATCTATTTCTTCCTGCTGAAAAACCATTTGCCATGAATATATCTGCCCAAGTGAAAAATTGTCAATAAGACATGGCTTATTTGTGTTTCTTGCATGCTTATGCACAGAACAGTCATCTCTGTCCAGGAGGTTATGTTAATGAACATGTATTGAATCTGTGACCAGAAAAAATATTTAACATTGTTTATGCTTCACTGCATTGTTGTTTCACCCCCCCCCAATAAATCTTGTGGTTTCACATTCATCATATCTGTATTCTGTTTACATGCTGGTAACCCTTGCTTCCTTTCAAAAGTTGGTTCTTTAAGGGACTTAAATTACCACACTGTTACATAATCCCACCCCATGGATGAAGTGTGACTACAAGAAAGGCCCTCGTAACACTCATCCAGGCAGCAGCATCTGTTCAAATTGTAATTATGCATTTTGTAAATTAGGGTCTACTGAGATCTGGAATCCAGATACACATATGGAAAATGGAGCAAATAATTTCCTGTCCTTTTCAGAATTTGCCAGATTTGTCTTTTGCAGAACCCTAATGGACCCCATTGTAAGATGATTAGTTCAGTTTGGTAATACACTCCTGGGCCCCAGCTGTTTGTAGAACCAGTCTCTTTGGGGTTAAACTATTTAGATGTGAGATATGGTAGTGGTAATGGTAGCTAAAGAATTAATGAAGAGTGAATGGGACTGTTCTAGGGCCTCATACCCTCTCCTGCTTAGTATTCCTCTCCCAAGTGTCCTGGTTGATAATCAGGTCTGGACCTCTTCAGATACTTGGTCAAGCATCATATATGGGTGGATCCATATTAATGTGAGCAAAAAATATCAACATCAGTTTATGGAGGAAAAACCATTAACAATGACCCCCATGTCCTATCACCAGTCAAGTCTAGTGAATTTAGGATAGGAGGTGCACACCTATTTGCAGAAAGGGGTACAGTCATTAGGATCCTGTATGATCAGTCTCCCACATTCTGCTTCCTATTCTTCCTGGTCACCAAGAAAAGCAGTAAGTTTGTTTCATTGATCTCTCATTTAACTGGATTCTTGTAGAGAAACTTTTAAAAATGGAGACCACTTCCTCAATCTGGGATGTGATGCACCTGTCAGATCTGGTTCATTTGCTCTATCTCCATTTTAACCCTTTAATTTCCTCACAAGATGGATACCACACAGATTCTCTTTCAGTTCTGAGACCACTCCGGTTACCCAACTGATTAGAGCATCTGCCTTGGATGCAGGAGCAGGTTCGAACCCTAGCCAAATCATACCAAAGACTTCTAATAATGGTACTAACAGCTGCCATGCTTGGCACTCATAATTAAGAGTTTAGTCTTAGGACTGATCGCCATGGTGTCAGGATAATGTGACTGGGTGGGACCTGACTCTCTCTCTTATCTATTTGTTGACTCTTCAGCTGCAGACCTTTTAAAACCAGAGAGCATAATTCTCCAGGATTATTGCTCTCTAGATGAATCATCCCTCCACATCAACAACCTAGATGTGAAGCCATATTTCTAGTGTTGCAAAGGTATATTGATAGAGTGGAAGGATTATGTCATAATCTCCTCCAACATCACATCCTTATCATAACTCCGACATAATGGATGTGCATAAACCCCTTCTCTTTTCATGGCGGTCAGGAACTTCTTACACTTGGCCATCTTGGAGAGCATCATCCTTTAAGTTTGCCATATTCCAGTGTAAAGAACTTTCTCACAGAATCGACTCATCACCACTCCCCATTACAGGGGTGGATTTGTTCATGTCCTGACTCAACAACAGACTTCCCTTTATGTCTGTCCAGTCCCAGACCAGAAGAGCATAGGAAGAGGATTCAGCCTCAAATGGGACTTTCTGTTACCCACAATTGCAACAATAATGTCAAAGTTCGACAAAAATTTAGAACTTCCACTACTCAAATCATTTACATAGAATCTTTTGTAATTGGGGCAATAGAAAACAGTGATCCTAGTTCTCCTTCTGTAACTTCCATTACTTTTTTCTTTTGTTTGATGTTCAAAATCTGCTATCAAGAATGCCATTTACAAAACACTTAAATTCTCTCAAGGCCAGCAGTTATCTTTTAATTGCTTCAGATTTGAACCATAAAGTATTCTCAGCTTCAGATACCTGTCTCAGTCTCTTTCACATGTTTTATGGTCCTTAACCAAAAAGCCCCTTAGGAACTATTGATTCCCACACTTCATGCTCAAGACTTTTTTTTCTTGCTTTGGTGACTGAGAATATGCAGTGAGGTTCATGCATTATCTGTTAACATTGTGTTTAATTCCAATCTCAGTCAAATATGTGTTGGAGATCATCAAATTGGGCTTCTTTTCTTTCCTCCATAGTGCTTAATTGATAATTCAGCTTCTTCGATTTCGTGGTGGATTGTCACCACAGTCAAGATAGTTTATTAGTCCCTTGCCAAAAATGAGACTTTTATGAAACAAAATTTATGATGTATGAGCCATCGTTGCCTCATGGACATATTTTAATCCTTCTTCCTTGGAAAACGTCATGAAGGCATTATTTTGGTGATCCCATACTACCTTCTCCTTCTATCTCCACTCATTAGCACAACAGAGTATGGACTATTTTTCTTTGGCTCATAGATAAGGCACAACATGTAGCCCAGAATGACACTAGTAGTTTTAAAATGGAACTCTTATTCAAATATTGAGTACACATCAATCTACCAACCTATCTCAAAAATTCATCTGCACAAAAGTGATGGGTATGTTATTGCTGCCATTGAAATGTGGTTGTTTGGGGCGGGGTGTAAAAATAAATTTAATTATGAAATACTTAAACTATTGCTATTGGCGGATGCCCTCCCAGTTTGCTCTGATGTCCTAACATAATGTCAGTTATGAAAAAAAGGTCTATTCTGTGCATAATCATGGAAGGTGCACAATTAATGACAATTCTACACTCCATTTTTTGACACTAACATGTAAAAGTATCTCAGTAACTACTGGTAAATACTGCATAATTATAGTTTACTGCCCCTCCACCCCACTTCTACATTCTAGGAAAGTCTTTTGCAATTGTTATTTCGTTTTAGAAAAGAGGAAAATAAAAACCAGATATGTATCATTTTTCATTCATGTTGGTATATGGTACTTTACCATAGTGATCCAGTACCAATATTTAATCATGGGTATTTAAAAGGGAGTCTCAGCCAAATAACTCAGAAGAACTTTTAACGCCTCTGCATTTTATAAGATTCCAGTAGCTTGATTACTTCCTTGAATGTAAAAGGCATGTGCAGTGTAAATTTATTAGATCAGTGGTTCCCAACCTGTGGGCTACTGACCCCTGGGGTTATTTCAAGAAGTATGTGTTTTCAATTATCAGCTGTCCATGATATGTTTTGAAGTTAAGAAAGTGTCTTCATACTCAAAATGAAAGCACTGAATTAGATGATAAGGCATGTCTTATCATCTTATATAAACATAGGTGCTCAGTAATTTTCCTTTTAGAAATAAGATAATCTTTTATTTTTTTACCCATAATGCACTGCTTGTTTAATGATTTTCTAACTGGATTCGGTTACTTTTCTGGCATAATGGTTTTTGCATTGATTTAAAGGAGAGGCTGCATTGTTTTTGACGTCATCATGTGGGAGGAGATGTAAATACAGTAGTAGATCAACAAGCTCTGTATAAACCTTAACCTGGTTCTTTGGTTATTGATCCTTCTGTCAGAAACTGCCTTGGTTCTGTTGGCAATGGAATCAGTTCACTGTGTACATGTACCATCAATACTTTCATACAGATCAAGTCTAACTGAATAAAAAAACACACTCTTGAATCAAATAATGCATTGGCATATCAGAGCCTCTGTTTTATATATAAAGAATACAAATCATATGGCAAATGACAGCCATTTCACACTGGATCCAGCAAGGGATCACTTGTGTCAGGGATTGATTGAGATAGATGCAATAAACTGATGACAAACTGTGCAAAAGTAATATCTAAAGAGCAAAGTTAAATACTAGTTTTGCACTATTGTCATTTTATTGGATGGATGGATAGATAGATAGGTTTGTAGGTAGGTAGATAGGTAGATGGATACATAGATCAATAGATCGATAGGTAGATAGGTAGGAAGATGGATAGGTAGATGGATAGGTGTAGATAGATGGATAGTTAGGTAGATGGATATATAGATAGGTAGATGGATAGATAGGTAGGTAGATAGATAGGTAGGTAATTAGGTAGATGGATAGATTGAGATAGATAGATAGATAGATAGATAGATAGATAGATAGATAGATAGATAGATAGATAGATAGATAGATAGATAGATAGATAGATAGATAGATAGATAGATAGATTAAATAGATAGATAGATAGATAGATAGATATATATATATAGATAGATTGATTGATAGATTGATTGATTGATTCACAGATGAATTGCCTGCAGAAGAGTATGGTTCCTTAGCTCATAATGTTAGACAGAAAAATAAACCTGTGTCTCCCATGGTACATCTTATGTTGCATACACAGATGAATTGCCTATAGACGAGTATGGTTTCTTACCTCCTAATGTTACACAGAAAAATAAACCTGTGTCTCCCATGGTACCTCTTACATTGTTACCATTTCTGCCCTGCCTCCTACACTGTCCTCTGAGACCACTTCTAGCTCATTCTATTACTGGATCTTTAAAAAGAGTCATTTAGACTTATTTTCTATGCACATTTTTTATCTCTTTTAATCTATTAAATATTTTACAGATTGAGAGTTTGTTTCTTTTTGCCAGCACTAAGCATGCTAGAGTTTATGTTTTTACAGGGAGAAAGCTACTTTAGTGGGCATTTTTGTCCCTAACAATGCTTATTCTTTGATACTGCTTTGCATCAGGTAAGCTGCCATGAAGATACATATGGTGGTGGTGTGGTGTTTATGATTTTTAACATAGCTTTAACAATTTTTCAGTCATATCTCTATGATGTCTGCAGTGTGGCAGTTTATAGTGATGTCTTTCACTGGAGAATCATGCTGCAGACATGCAGCATGATGTCCCACCTAGTCACATTATCCTGACACCAGGCAGATCAGTCCTAACACTAACCTCTTAATGCTGAGCGTCAAGCGAGGCAGCTGTTAGTACCATTTTTTAAAGTCTTTGGTATGACTTGAACCCACAACTTCCATAACCACTAGGCCACATGGAGCAGTTAAGATAAATATAAAATTAAATATAAAGTTATGTTTCAGAAAAATATAGCTAACAGATCATAATGTTCTTGGACAACAATGATTCATTTTTATTGATCATATAACATTCATAATCCTGATTGTTAAATTTGCAGGCAGTAAAATTATTACAGCTGGTGGTAACAGTACTTTATGTTTAACTGGCACTTATTCTGTCTACCCCCCCATTTCTGGTTGTAATAAAAGTGGTCATTTATATGTATGTCAATACAGATCTTGATAAAAAAAATGCAACACTGATATGAGGAGATATAAATTTGTAAATTTTGAATTTCATATATTTTTGATTTGGGCTGGGGTGGTTTACACAAATTAGGCACACGTGGTACTGTTGACACAAACATTTTCACTCAACAGAATTTCCAATGTATTTTATGAGCCAGCAATAATTATGGTATCTCCTTTGATATTTTTTAAGGTGAAACAAATCATGGAAGAAGCTGTCACCCGAAAATTTGTCCATGAAGAGAGCAGCAGTATTACATCACTTTGTGGTAAGTATCTTTTCTTTATAGCCTGGTAGATATTCTGTGGAGGGATCATATGTGTTGCACAGTTTTAAACTTGTGTCAAAATTTTGACAATTTATGAGTCCACATCATAAAACAAGGGCCTTAATCAGATAGGTCTAGATATATAGTTTTACATGGTCAATTAGTCAGACAAGAGCTTGCCCAATCAAACAAAGATAGGTATAAATCTTTACATTACCAGCTGGCCAGACAAGGGCCTTGACCAATCAAATAGGTCTGGATGTATTTCTTAACCTCATCAAGAGCTTACTAAATTATGAAGGGATATGTGTTAATCTTTGCATCATCAGGTAGCCCAGCACAGTTTGCACAAACAGGTACTGCTGTTGTTGTTGTAGGGTTTAACATAACTTTTTAGCACAGGATAGACTATTGTGGCGGCCAGTATACATGTGAAAAACCCCCCAAAGAAAAACCAAACTACAAAATGCTACTGGCAAGCTTTCTCACATACCCAAATTGTCGGAATCCTTGCAACAGAGTTGAGATGGCAGTGATCTGTAACTGTGAGCACTTTAGACCACTCAGGGTCCCAACAAGTACTAATAGTTATGGTGGTACATGAGATGGGTGTAAATCTTTTTTTTTTAACAAGTTAGTCAGACAAGAGCATATCCAGTCAAGTAGGACACTATGATATACAGTATACTATTTAACACTATATATATACATGGGTCACCCTACTCAATTGGGCAAAAAAGTCAAAAAGTCACTTGAGAATCATAAACGCCTTCTTCTGTTATGAAAGCCCTTCTTCTGTTATGAAATCGAAAACGACTTCGCCCTTCAGATGTAATATGACTGTAGAATATGACTTTGAGATGCCTCCACCCTTGCTGTAGCCAGTAAGTTCTGGCACTGCTGTAACCCAAGCCAAATGTATTTATGTGGTGTTAATACCAATCAGCTATTGGCAACAAAGAAATTCTTGCACATTCACATGCTAATTTTAATAGCTAACTGGCCATTAAACCTTTTCTGGAGCAAGATCTCACTCCTTAATTTCATGAAGTTGGGCCTACAGTGCTATGATGAAATTATACCAAATTCTGTTTCAAAATTTGACATCAATATGCAAATAATTTGCTTTTAAAAATATGATCGGTGAAGAGCGTTTTCTAATTTATATCCTATTTTTAATAAATGGAGATTTTAATGGCCTTAATTGCGCATTTTCTGTATGAGATCAGTTTGAAACCGTAAAGGCGGGCGGACATCGCTGCTATTTGATATACCACTTCATTAAACTGTGAAAATACAAAATATATATATATATATATATATATATATATATATATATATATATATATATATATATATATATATATATATATATATAAAGAATACAAATCATATGGCGAATAACAACCCTCTCAATCACAACCCTCTCAATCGTACTGGATCCACCAAGGGATCACGTGTGTCAGGGATTAATTAAAATAGATGCAATAAACTGAGGACAACAGTAGAAACTAGTAATCAACTAGCCTAAGCGCTTTTGACTCTTAATGAGTCTTTTTCAAAGGCAAATACAAAACATAGTTACGACAAACAAATAAACACAAAAACGTTGTGTTTGTAAACCTCTACATTTCTGTCTTCACATGTGCTAAAACTATAAATAAAACCAGCTAATGAAGCAAATACTATTTAACCAATCCATGTCATTATTACCAGTAGGTAGACAAACCATAAATATGCAGAACTTTTAATGGATTTTTGTAACGAAGCAAAAATGTGTGTAATTCAATAAAAGCCCCCATCCCACCCCATCTAAAAATAGGTGCTCTCTCTCTGTGCAAGACCAATTCTTGAAATTTTGGTTGGGAGTTAAAAAAGGGTCCAGTTTAGTTATATATCGTCTTAAGTGCTTTAGTGTGTTGTCTATGAATAGTTACAGTATTGTTTTATCAGGAACAATGAAATCAGGAAGAACAGTAGGGTTTGAAGTCACTTGTACATTTATTCCTTTGTACAGGTATTAGTGGCTGTTTCAAAAAATGCTAGAAATCTTTTTGACTGCAATTGTTCAAAAAACTTAAGAAAATAAAATAATTAAGTGGTATTAATCATTTTTACCAACTTGCAGTTACAAGGCTCTAATCTTGTTACTTCTATCAGTGAAAATTAATTATAATGTATAGCTTCAGATGTGATTTTTAAGACATACAGCCAAAATACATTGAATTTGCATCAATTGAAAAACACATACTAAATACGATTAGAATGAGTATGAATATAATTTCTTATACACATATAAAATATATTGATACAAATAACACATATTTTTCAACTTGAAAATAAGGCATTGCTTAAAACTGTTAAAAGCATACCAAGAAATAGAGCACTTCATTAAAATAAGATAATGCATCTCTCTCTCTCTCTCTCTCTCTCTCTCTCTCTCTCTCTCTCTCTCTCTCTCTCTCTCTCTCTCTCTCTCTCTCTCTATATATATATATATATATATATATATATATATATATATATATATATATATATATATAAAGAATACAAATCATATGGCGAATAACAACCCTCTCAAGCGTACTGGATCCACCAAGGGATCACGTCTGTCAGGGATTAATTAAAATAGATGCAATAAACTGACAACGAACAGTACGAAACTAGTAACTAACTAGCCTAAGCGCTTTCGACTCTTAATGAGTCTTTTTCAAAGGCAAATACAAAACATAGTTACGACAAACAAATAAACACAAAAACGTTGCGTTTGTAAACCTCTACATTTCTATCTTCACATGTGCTAAAACCACAAATACAACCAGCCTGTATAGACCAGCCGCGGAAACTGAAAACGTTGTATAACTCCCTAAAAGTCTACAAGCCAAAGCGACATCTATTTCCACTTTGTGCACATATGCAACGCAGACCATATCCCGGATATCTGGTTCCATACCGGTTACTCCTATAGTAAAAGTTGAAGGATAAGAAGATTTAGAAAACGTTAAATTCTACTAGTGCACAGTTTTCATTCTCTAGTCTTCTTGGTTTAGACCGCTTGGTTTCAATGTTCCAAGGCGGCGTATCCAGCACGATTCCCCCTCCCTCCCGGCCTCGGAACTCCAGCTGTGGTTGTTGGCAATAGCGATAAGTACTTATAAGTAGTTAGTTACTAGTTTCGTACTGTACGATAAATACTTATCGCTATTGCCAACAACCACAGCTGGAGTTCCGAGGCCGGGAGGGAGGGGGAATCGTGCTGGATACGCCGCCTTGGAACATTGAAACCAAGCGGTCTAAACCAAGAAGACTAGAGAATGAAAACTGTGCACTAGTAGAATTTAACGTTTTCTAAATCTTCTTATCCTTCAACTTTTACTATAGGAGTAACCGGTATGGAACCAGATATCCGGGATATGGTCTGCGTTGCATATGTGCACAAAGTGGAAATAGATGTCGCTTTGGCTTGTAGACTTTTAGGGAGTTATACAACGTTTTCAGTTTCCGCGGCTGGTCTATACAGGCTGGTTGTATTTGTGGTTTTAGCACATGTGAAGATAGAAATGTAGAGGTTTACAAACGCAATGTGTTTATTTGTTTGTCGTAACTATGTTTTGTATTTGCCTTTGAAAAAGACTCATTAAGAGTCGAAAGCGCTTAGGCTAGTTAGTTACTAGTTTCGTACTGTTTGTCGTCAGTTTATTGCATCTATATATATATATATATATATATATATATATATATATATATATATATATATATAGGGCCTCGGAGTGGCCTAAAGCACTGTCTGTTAGGATCACTGCCATCTCACCTCTGTCTGCATGTGTTCAGTCTAGGATTCCATAGGTGAGTCAGTGGTTCTTTCTGGTGATTTCTTCCTCCACCATTAATATTGGCTGCCATGAATAGCCTATCATGTGCTGAAAAATGGCATTAAGTCCAATAACAACAAGTGAGTTTCAGGTACTATACATTTTTTCATTATTTTCACAAAATTATTGGTAAATACTTGTAAATCCTGTTTCAATCATATAATATTTTCAGGAAGAAAAGTACTGATTTTAAGGAAACATGTTTACTATTGAGTTAGATCTCAGATTTTCCAAGGAATTAGCTCTATAGTTCTTGGCATTCTGGTTTTTAGTTTTGCTTTTACAAATGCGAATATAACTAGGCACATTAGTGACTACTGCATTTGGCACACATTTCCTTCCAAGAATGTCCTGGATGGAGGATAATCAATAAGATACACTGCATCACACCACAAGAGACCAATCAATATTTCCTATCAGGTCCACTATTAGAGGCCTGAACACATTTCCAGTGTACATGTTGGGAACCAGTCAAACTTTGATGAAAAATAATTATCAGACTTGTTTGACCTTGTTTGCAACTAATAATCATGTAATATTTTTCTGTTTTTCACAGGGATGAATGATAGACATGAATGAATAATAATGGGTTTTTGTCATGTTAAGAATTTAATGTTTAAGTACAGTAAAATAAAGTATATGTTCTAATGTGTATCTATCACTTTAGATTGGTTAATTGAAGGATTAAATGATTGATTCAGCCTATTTTCAGATAATTCAGAATAATGAATAGGTAGGTTATGATTGAGAATAATGAAAATTTCATTTGCTTGTCAGATGCTGCCCAGTTATAATAAGAAGAATATTTATTATAATAAAAATGATATTATTTAAAGAATGTAGCTTAATACAGACACTCAAAAACTTTTTAGCAATCTACATATGTACACTGGTACAAAGAAATACATTACCAGGCAGCTAAGGATGACTAATTTTAGCTTTGAATTAGGAAGTCTCTCAGTCACAGTCTGGTGGGCAACTATATATTAGATCACCTGTTTATAACAATTTTTTTTTACATGATGAAAATTTAATTTGTATTGATAAATCTACAGGTCTCTTAATGTATACATTTGCTGATTGGCAAGTCCAACAACTTAAACCCAGCTTTGCCAGTAGATTAGAGCTTTAGAGCTAGCCTTTGATGTTCCACTGATTACTACTGACAAAATACATAGACCCAGATCTGTTGGTGCATTATGTGATAGTGTGTACTGTTTGCATTAATACTGAACTTGTAAGTTAGTATATACACTATTGTGATATTTCCTTTGCATAATTAATCATGTTATCACCCTGTGTTTTATAGATATGGGCAGATTTTATTTTGTGTGGGTTTGCATTTACATAATCTGAAACATTAGCCCCTTGGAGCCATTACTCTGACTTGGACCGCTGCCAGATGAGAACTTTACTGTAACATGCATATATATTTGTTTTCTGATGCTGATTATGGTGTTTAATAACAAAAATTACTGAAGGAAGAGATAGATGCAAGGATCAAATCTTTACTCAAAATAATCTCATTTGCTTTAGCCACCGTTACTCTCATAATTCAATGCTGATACAAAATGAAGATACAAAATACTTCTCTGCACAAATTATGATCAAATCTTTCTTTCTTTTTAAGTATAGGAGATGATTAATTTAACTTGCAAACATAGATTCACTGTGTTGCATAATAAATTCATGTGCAGTATAAGAGGGAATAATGTCCAATTTATGCAGTGAAGTTAATTTATAAAATTAAAAATGTAGCCATCTTGAGAAACTTGTTATTATTCCACATTTCGAATGGAGTGTCCTATCAACAGTGGTTTACAATGAAAGACTTCTGTTGATCCAGAATGAAGGACTTGTGATGTATGATTGGACCTAAGTGAAGATGACCTCAGTCAGATTTCTAATTTGTCTGCCATAGCAGCTAATTTAAATGTGAAGAATATCAGAGATGGCTTAGCACTCACTTTTAAAAGGAAAAAGTTGCCTTATCTTGAATTCCTGGAATTTCTTTTAAGTAAATTCCTTTCAGGAAATCCTTTTCATTAAGAATGATTTTATTAATTATTTTTTTTTTTTACAGTTTTACTTAGTTGACAGGCAGTATTTAACTTCGTTAATCAAATATTTCTTGAACTTATTTTGTAAATCATTTATATACTGACAGTTTGAAGTTTTTTTTTATTGTTTTTGAGCATGGTTTGTCTGGAAGGCAGAAAATAGTGGATTCTGGTCTAATACCATGAAACAGATGTTGAAAGTTTCAAACAACTGTTTATAAAAAAGCCTGGATTTCTTAGAATTTCTCTAGCTGGTCTGGCTGGTTGATGTAGTGTTTCCAAAGGGATATTTGTGAAAAAAATGCAGTCTTTCTCTGTGTGTGTGTGTGTGTGTGTGTGTGTGTGTGTGTGTGTGTGATTTGGATTTTTAATGTAGCTTTAACAATTTTTTGGTCATATTGCTATTTTGCATATTTTGGTCTGCAGTGTGGCAGTTTATGGTGGTTTAGTACTGAGACATGATGCCACAAACATGTAGTGTGATATTTCTCCCAGTCACATTATCCTGACATGAGGCCAACCAGTCCTAACACTAACACCAAGTCTTTGGTGGTTTAGCACTGAGACATGATGCCACAAACATGTAGTGTGATGTCCCTCTCAGTCACATTATCCTGACACGAGGCCAACCAGTCCTAACACTAGCACCAAGTCTTTGGTATGACTTGGCTGTGGGTTTGAACCTGCAACCTCCTGCATCCAAGTTGGATGCTCTAACCACTTAGGCCACCAGCGCAGTCTACACTAACTGCCTTTCAAAGACTCAGAGAAGCAGGTCAGAGTTCTAGAAATCAAAAATGTGTTTCATATGATATCCAACCATCTATATCTGTATATGCTGGTCAACTGAGTCGGTGAACATATACATAAACTCCATGGATGAGATACATAAGATGAACCAGTAATCACAATTTTATGTGAAAGAACTCCGTAGAATTTTAAAAACTATTGTGCAGATCTTCTTCATGTCTTGAGAAAGTATTTCAGATCCAATTTTTATCATACTTGGTAATTATGAGTGAAATTCATGCTTATTATATGACCCTATATTTAGCTGGCTGCTTTGTCAGCACTAGGAAATATGTTTCTGTTCATATTTTGAGTTTGATTATGAGCAGTATATATGAATATTAATGAAGTAATCTTGCATTTTTATTAGCAAATCTACTCTCCACTGGAGACTGAATTCCATTTGGAGTTTGCATCCCCTTGCTATATGAGCTTATACTGTATTATCATTGTTGTACATACATAATGAGAGACTTTTTATATGACTGGCTAACTTGGTTACCCTCTAGATATAGAGACTTTAGTTTCTGTCCAACTTGGTAAATATAGGATTATGTCCTCAAGATGAAGGAGGTCTTCAGGTATTAGCTAGAGATTATGCATATCAACTATGACTTCCTTTTTATAAAGAAGATGTAGCTAAACTGATCAAATCAACATAAAGTTTATGAGATAGTTTACATTTAGGTTTTGATTTAGATTTTGGTTTTACATTAAGTTTTAAAACCTGTCTTGAAAGACAACTGATATTGGAGAGACCAGTCTCAATACACTGGCTTATGTATAGAGTGATATTACCTGTCATGAGAGACCATTATATTTTGGCATCAGGGATAGTATTTCAAGACAGGTTGTTCTCTGCTGTTGAAGCCTGTTAGTGAAAAGGTGAACTATTAACTTTTAAGAACAGTAAGCAAGGTGAGTGATATCAGGTCCTCTTGGGCCTCGGGTTAGTGGATTGCTGTAAAACTTAAAGCACATCATTATCAGATATGCACTTGACCATTCATTTTGGTAATGTTGCTTTTAGAAGTGTGGACGTTTTATGCCATACCTTTGTGAAAATGTGACTGAACTTTCAGGGAAATTTCAATGAATTTTTTGGTCTATGAAATTTTTGTGAGGTTTTATTAAAATGTCACTCAAAGTATGTTGAGATTTCATTGAGATTTTGGCCAAAACATTCAGTGAAATTTTTAGTGAGATCTCACTAAAATTTCACTGACATTTTGTTGAGATTTCATTAAAATTTTGACCAAAGATTTCACTAAATTTTGGTGAGTTTTCACTAAAATTTCACTCTAATATTTTGATCAAAAATTTCACTGAAATTTCATTGAACAGCCATTGAAATTTAAAGTAGTGAAATGAGTTACTATGGACTATTTTACTGAAATTTTAGTAGTTTTTCACTGACATTTCAAAGAGTTTCAAATGAAATAATTGATACCAATTATATTGCATGTTATTAATATTTCAGTATATATGACACAATTATACTGCTGGTATAACATACACTAGATACAGAAATTGTTGAACTTTTGAATCTACAAACTGTTGATGCTGTTGTGAAGTTGAATGACCCCTCAATCCATAAGCAGGCATTGCAAACATTTATCATGACATAATTGCACTGATTTTTCTCAGAATTCTTACACATCAAGAAGATTTTGCTAATACAGTGAAACCAGTCTTGAAAGACCACTGCTATCTGAGACCACCTGTCTTGAGAGACCATATTCTCAGTGTACAAACTTAATGATTATATAGCACTGTGACCTGTTATATAGCATTGTGACCTGTTATGAGAGACCACCTGTCTTGAGAGACCATAATTTTCTGGCAGAAAATTTGGTGGTCTTTCAAGACAGGTTCTACTGTATAAACTAAAAGTTATATCATTCATGGCATTGAATTATGATTCTGCATGAGGACCATGAAAAGATCTCTGCAAAGTTATGACCATCTTTGATAAACATGGGTAATGGCGCTTGTACTGAATTCATCTTTTTCCTTAAAATAGACCATGGTATCACTGTGCCTGGCTTACGCCATATTGTTTTCGGACAAAGCACAGAGATGCTTAGAAACACACCATAATTCATGACACATAGGCAAAAATAAAGTTGTTTTTATTTGCTCTTCCCTCACTATGTAACGTCTTAGTATATTGTACTATATGTGTGTTTACACTAATAATTTTGTATATTTTATTTCTTTGTCTTTATATATATATATATATATATATATATATATATATATATATATATATATATATATATATATATATATATATATATATATATATATATATATGTGTGTGTGTGTGTGTGTGTGTGTGTGTGTGTGTGTGTGTGTGTGTGTTTGTGTGTGTGTGTGTGTCCCAAATGAATGTTGAAACTAGTAATATTCATTTATACATTTATATCTACTTTGTTTCCTTTTCAGTATAGTTATTGTGTGTAAAATGTATATCATTTTAATGGTGGCTGTTGTCATTAGGGACAGCAGTTTTTTTTTGTATTGCCTTCCATCAATACATGCATACTTCCTGACAAAATGTAATTGTATATATCTTTTACTTAAGGAAATGTATTATCCACGTAGTAAAAATATAATCAACCAGTAGTAAAAATATAATCAACCAGTGCTGTTCTTTTCAACATCATAACTGTAATGAACATAATGCATTCTTTTATTTTCTAAACTGTCATTCAAAATTATGATTTGTTTGGAAAACAGACATTGAAATAAACATAAATTTTCTCTCCCTTTTTTTTGTTACTGATTTAACACATCAGAATCAGAAAAAGTTAATAAGATCACTAGTGCATAACACAACCCCACCACCACAAAAAACAAACAAATAAACAAGCTAAAGACAGACATCAATACATTGTTTTTATACTTCTGCAACATTTCTAGACTCTACATGCATAATATCACATCAACTAAACAGCGTGTAATTTTATGCACTAAACAAAATATAAGAAATAGTCACTTCCCTATTCTACATACATCCTTCTCTACTTAAATGATAAAATAAGAATCACATGTATGAATATTTAATCAACATTTTTTAAGCGGGGTTACTGGCAGTTCTCTTGGAATTTTCATCTCAAAATATTCAAGGTATAACTATCAAAGATGAAATAAAAGGAATTTATGTATTATACTGTTCTAGAAGATTCATCAAATTTGAATATTTATACAGTCTGCAGGTTTTAGCACTACTACAACTAAATATTGGAATGCACATTTATATTCCGATGAACAAATTTAATGCCTGGTACATGGTTTTCAGTAAGAACAATAATAAGAAAAATATGTGAAAGAAGACTGAATGTCATATACAAGTGCCATTGGTAACCATATTAGCTTTTTCCCACTAGTGATTTATATGCTGTCCCTACTTAAACCTGGAAGGGAATCAGTTTGGAATTGTGTAATTTCCAAGTCTGGTCCAGTTCTTTTCATTTAACATGTTAAACACTATAGTAGAGTTGCTAATAGTGCAATTCTTCTTGGCAAAAATTGCAAAATGATACTCATTTTCTCAAGATTGTCTAATTATATTCCCATCAACTTAGCTTTTAATCCATTCTCATTTCCACACATTTTTCAAACCGTTATTGAAACATTTTTCATCAGTGTATCCTTGAAAATTTTGATGTGCCATTCTTGGCAAGCATGCTTATTCCCATCAGCGTCCATTGTGCAAGCATTTCATTAGGCAAGTACAAACTTTTGACCAATCAGAAAGCTCCTACAAATGATCATCTATTAAATAATATACAGAATGAGTACTTTTATAAAGATTGTTGCAGAATGGGGCTTAACAGATCATTATTTGAAAACTGGATCAGAGATGAGAAAAAAAGCAGTTCATATCTAGAAAATGGGATTCAGTTCAGGAGAAAAGAAGAATTCTGCTAATAAAAAAGGAAACATAAAAATATAGAATCATTGAAATACTGTTGCTCATTAATATTTTTTCAATGAGATTTCAGTGAAATATCAGTCACAAAATATAATATTTGAAGAAATTTTGGTGAAATCTGGATATTTGAGTGAGATTTCACTGAAATTATAGTGAATTTTTCACTTGTCTGCATTGAGTAGGTTGATATTAGGGAAAAGTAGAGTAAGTATATTTACCTGTGCAAATGTTTTACAGTTCTTCTAGTTGCTGTTTTACATTTCCTGCAAGAAATTTGACTATTTGTGAGTATTTTGGACAAATATGCAGCTATTATGGACTGTATGCAACATCAAGTTGCCTTGATTTTCACAAAATCCAAAATTTACCTAATTGAAAAAGAATGAAAGTCACAGTTGAATGAAGCAAGACACCTGTCTTTTATTTCTCTTAGAGGATAGGATAGATATCAGCAGCACATGTGAGTTTAACATAATAACCAAAATTACCCATCTTTACTCTCGTGTGTCATGTATATTATCCACAGTCTGTTGGCAAATATTGTAGACCCACATCAGTCATTATTTAATACACTGTTGGACTGATCTACACTTTTTACAGTGTGTTTTATATGTGTCTGAATGAGATATTTGCATAAAACTGTTGGATTGTGACCTACACTTTTTACAGTGTGTTTTATATGTGCCTGAATGAGATATTTGCATTACACTGTTGAATTGTGATCTACACTTTTTACAGCGTGTTTTATGTGTCTGAATGAGATATTTGCATTACACTGTTGGATTGTGATCTACACTTTTTACAGTGTGTTTTATATGTGTCTGAATGAGATATTTGCATTACAGGTGCAGTAGAAGCCTGTCTGCTTCATGGACTGCGGAAGCGAGCACTGGGGCTTTTCAAGTTCAGCACTACAACAGCTCTGTTACAGAAAGTTTCCAAAAGCTTTGATCCAGCATCTCAGGTCATCAGGATTGTTGCAGAGATTGAAGCCAGTAATGAGACCTACAGGTATGTAGTTTACACCAGTACTCCACATAAATGGACCTTAAATGAAACTTCATAAATCATTTTGGGTTATACATGCACATTGCAATAACTTTATTTTAAATCCTCATTTGTCAGCCAGATAGCTATTGAAATCCAGCATTTCACTTTGAGTGAAGTAATTTTAAAAGTGCAAGAAATAAAGTACATCAACCATGGCATATGTCAAAAGTATGATCTGTGACCCATATTTCATGTTTCACTGACGTGGGTTAAATTTTTTGTTTTAAGTTGACTGTTTATAAGCATCAAACATGATTCTGAGCATCTCTATTAATACCACACCCTTAAAATAAAAGATTCTAAATTTCCTTGTGTTGGCAGAAGTTAAGTTTCTGCATTTAAGCTCATGTTTTTATTTCCACACTGTATATTTTGTGCTATACCCAGAATGATGAAACTTGTATGAGGGATACATATCAATGAGTACTATACTCTGTTACGATCCTGTAGTTCAATTGTGTGTTAAGGAAATAATTTTGTATAAATCTTTTTATTTCATTAAATGTAATTATTAATATGATTACATTAATATCAGTCTAATATGTTGTTGAAAAACATCGTGTTTACTGGAGTCGTAGATGTGACTCGTGTGAGCACATGCTGTGTATGATAACAAATTCATTACAAGTAAACATTCAGGAATAGCTATGAAAATGATTGGCTAATATTGGGTCAGGCTTTCCTAATGTCCAGAAGTATTACAAAATTGCATGCGTCCTCATGTGTGTGCAATTCAAACAACGTATTAGCTTCATTTATATGTTTGAGACTTTTGTAAGTTGTACACAGTCACAGACAAGCAGTTGTAGTAGAGTCATACACAGTTGTAGAGTCGTAAAGTCAGTTATACAACTTCTATTACCTAAAAAATGGTATTTTTGTGCTAGAAGAAGTTGTCTGTTTGTATGTCTACGTAGAACAACATGTCTTGTTAGAGGAGCTAATTTTACTAAGTTTTTCGGAATAATTGTTTTCCTGGAGAACAACATTACCTAATTTGGACAAAGACATTTTCCTGAAAATATTCTAAATTGAAACAGGACAACACAAACTGTACTTTATTGTGTAAATTCTGGAATTTTCTGTTAGCCTTCGTCTGACGTGGTCATCTGCCCTTTTTGGACCAGAACTTCAGATACTTCAGACTGTATTTAGTACTTTTTAATGGACTTGTATTTCTATTTTGAACAAAATTTGGATCATTTCTGTAAACCGTACGTCTTGCTTAAATTATTTACATTATTTCATGTTTTCTAGGAAAATAAATTATTTTTTGTTAAAATTTACAAAGCTTGTTGTCTTCACTCTTTCTTTTATGTTACTTTGAACGTGCCGATATGTAACAGCTCTCATTGCAAAATTAGGTCACTGACACATTTCATGGTTTTGTGACACGGGTTTAGTCTCAAGCACTGTTAACAGCAGAATAATCAAACTAGGTCATTGTATGCATTTTTTGAGTATCACATTCTAAAATGCATTTAATGCATTTATTGGCTAAATTACAAGTTTTCTTGTCTTCTGAATAATGATGTTATGAGGGGATGTATTGCAAATGCTATACCCTCATCTCAGAAGTAGGTTACAGTGATCCATTGCATAGATTCTAAGATGCTATGCAGATCATAACCTACTTGGAAGGCTGTTTTTGACCCATGTAATTGGAAATTGGTATAAAGAGGCTTTTTCATAGATAAACTTTCTATAAGAGCCCTTTATGCACTATAAATTGTGATAGTGTAGACTGCATATTAACTGTATATTGTAGCCCGCACCCTTATATAACCTGCACACCCCCATTGCAGGGTTTGTAAAATCTAGTATAAAAGTGGGATATATGCTGTGTATATATATAATTTTTGGGTGTGTGTGAAGCCTCACATGTATTGGCTAATGAAGGTAATTACTGATGCATGAACTGTGTTTGTACTTAAGCTGTCACTCCAAGAGTACTTAAAGCACATAACTTTCATCCAGTAAAATAAGTCTTCTAAGAGTGCAGAAATATAAATTCTTCTGAAGCAGATTTTAAAAACCATATTTTTTTCTTTACAAAAATGAAAATATGCAATTAGTTCAGCCCATTACTTTTGACATAATGTGTAGACTGTAGACTGATAACTGTTCACTTTATGTTTTATTAATGTATTAGCATAAGTGTTTTCAATTAATTTACTTTTAACACAAACTTTATGTTTTTACATGCATGTAAATTAACATGATTTGATATAATATTATTATTATCTGGTAAATATGAGAATATTGTGGCCCTAATGTCAAAAAAATGGGCAAAGTGGTTAGTGTGTCCACATTTAGCACAGAAAGTTGTGTGTTTGAACCCCAGTTGAGTCATACCAGAGACTTATAAAAATGGCACTAGTGGCTGGCTGGCTGGCAGTAAGCATTAAGAGGTTAGTATTAGGACTGGTTGTCCTAGTGTCTGGATAATGTGATGGGGGGGATGGGCATTATGCCTCTGTGCTAGACATCACTATAAGCTACAACAATGCAGACATTGTAGTGATATAACTGAAAAATTGTTAAAACTATGTTAAATATTCAAATGCACACACACACACACAGACAGACACACACACATTTAATGCTAAAGATGGGACATGAGCCATGTTTTAAGTTCCAAAGTCAGTAAGCTACTTCCAGATTGTTGATCAACCTCACAACTAGTATCAGGTAGCCCTTTGGAGTTAATTTGAAAGTTAAATTTGTGAATGAAACTTTAATGCTGGATTCAAAGTAGAGGGGTGTCATTTATGTAATCATTATAAAGCTAAAAACAAAGTTCTTTTGAATGCTTGTTCATGCACTTTTGATCTTGAGGTCACGGTCAAGAGTTTTTCATGAGGGCAAAGTTTTTCATTCTTAAATCCCTTAATGGATTCTATTTATACTTGGGATGAATAATTTTGAAACAAATACAACTCATTCTGCAACACATCCTTTTTATTACTGGGACTTGTGTCTTTCATTCTTGCATTATTTTTGGATTTAATTTGCAATACCATAAGTTCTTTTTTCTCGTTTTTCACTTTGTTTTATAGGGAAATAAATTATTTGTGTAATTTTACAAAGCTTGTTGTCTTCACTCTTTTCTGTTGCTCACTTTAAGAGCATAAGCTTGTAACATGAAATAATACCATTTTTTTAATACTGTTTTAAAAAGAAAAGAATATACAACATAGAATCATTACTTCCATCAGCAATAACGGACAAAAATTTACTGGAATTCAGACCTTACCCAATTTTCTTTCAAGACTAGATCATTGCTAGAACTAAGTCTCATGCCCTGCATCTGCTCTTATAATTGGCACAGTGGTAAAGACTGTACTTCTCTTGAGTGTAGACAGCAGTATTCTATAGTGGGCTTTTTGTGTAGGCTGTATTAAAGAGATCTGTTATTTTTATTAAATTTTCATTTCATTCTCATTTATTTTTCAAATAGCATTTCCTAGTGGAGTCTTCATGCACATGCTGGCAGTGTCATGCATAACCAGTGTTGCTTTATGAGGTTAAAAACTCTCATGAGATGGGCATGATTAAACCTTGAATTTGTCATTTGCAAATACACTGGCTTATAATCAGATGTGTGAGTTTGGAATATTGATTGCAATAACTGCAAAATATCTTTCCTTCAGAGTGAAATTCAGATCCAAGCAACCCAAGGTGATTGAACATTTCTTTGTCTTTTATTTGTGTAATAGTGGACATTTTTTGCTGCCACATGCAGGGGAGTCTAGGTTATGTCTCTTTAGAGTTACCTCATACTCATTCTTATATTGTATTTTCACACTTTCAAGCGAAATCTTCTCAGGATCTTCCTTGTGAAAATAGTTCAGTAAACTCATTTTATCCATTTAGATCATCTTATTTGATAGCTGTTAAAGTGAAAATAAAATTTTATTGTTTCATTGCTTTTCTTTATCACAAATTATTATCATTATAATCAGTTAAAAAATTAAAGACTCGTTAATGTCATTTATTCATTTCATTAAAGAAACAGACACTTGCCTATGTTGGTAATAGTAATCATGCATTGGTTATTAGTGACCACTTGCTGTAGTATCACATGATGTGAATTAATAAATCGAGTTTCATTCAAACATTCAGAATGCCGATACAGCATGAATGGACAGGTAAAGGTAGATAAAGTGATTATAGCATGGAAATTAGCACTTGCCTGACTTGCTTTAAAATAGCATTTTTTAAAAATATTTGTCTTGGATTAGCACTTTGAAAAATTTTGCCTGATTGATTTCCAAAATGTATATTTTGTCACAATGGGCTATGGAATTTGATCATCTTTGCTGTTACAAAAAAAAATTCAAAAAGATTAGGACAAATAGCATAGTGTTAGTTCTGCTTGTACATTTTATATAAGTACATATCTGGTTATTGTATTGGCATTGTCACACCTGTTATTTATATGTATATGCAGTAAGCCATTTTCAGACAATTTAGCTTATATATGCTTAAGATGCAATGCTGAAATCTTGTATAAACATGAGCAAATGAGATTTCACAGGCATGTGAAGAGCTTATTTTCGAACAAAAAGGGGAGGGGTCACCAAAAGTATAAAAAATACAACAGAAAGGCAAATATTATAAATATTTGTAAATTAAAATGAAAACAATAGTATGAATGGTATATTTCTGTAAAAATAAAAAGAACTTTATGTTATACTAATAAACTCTTTCAAGTATAGATACTATTAATCCTTGCAATCTTAAGGAATCTACATTTAACATCCGAATTCAGAAATTAATAAGTACATTCATTTTAAACAATGAGAGTTGCTGTCATTTGCATGCAGTAGATATATATAGTCTGAATTAGATAAAATAATACATGATGCAGTACAAAAATTAGTTTATAAAAACTTTTGAGTGATTATTTTTAACAGTAGTAATAGAATGCGTTCAAGGTTTATTTCATGACAACCATGTTTTCTTAAAGTTAGGTGGCTTTCTACATTTTCATATTTTACACATGGTTAGGTTTTTAAAGAAAATAAATTTCCCAGAATTTCCACATTGCTTATACTGCTTATTTACAAAAGACCTTGAATATCTTAGGTATTGTTAAAAGAACTTTTAATTCCCATTATTTTATCATCTGCTTGATGAGTATAATTTGGGTTATAGAGTATACAGCTTGGCCTTACTTCAGATGTGCATCCATAAAAAAACTGCACCACTTGGTGGTCATTTTAACTTCCTTTACTTCAAAGATAATATGATGGGAAAAAGTAGATAATTTTTTTACATGTTATACATTTTGTAATTTAGTCATTGCACCTTCAGAAGCTTTTTTGTCTAGTCTGGAAAAATTGTTTTCCATGTTTAATAACTGCTAAAGACAGTGTACTTTTAGACTAATTTAGGCTTTCTTTTTGAGAACATAGGAATAGCTGTTTTGTGCTTAGATTATGTAGATTCCACAAGCACAATATCCAAAGAAATTTCAGCCACAGTACATGAAAGTAACATAGAGGTATGCCAACATTTTCCATTGTGCAGACAATTTTGCCTTACACATGTCACTTTCTCAGAAGTTCATATTATTTGTGGAGTGCACCCTTAAATGAATTAAACTTTCCAAACTTGACATGAAATTAAGAGAGCGAAACCCATACAGTTATTGAACTCTAACTTTACAAGATGAAGATTACAGAATCAAGAAAACATGCCTTTTTATACTGAAAAAAAGGAAAAGCGAATTGTTTTGTTTGACCTTATACAAAACAATTCACTATATAGACATGATGTCAAAAGGAGAGTGATCTTAATAACCTTAATGTTTTCATGGGTAAATATCACCCTTTTGGTACTGCATCTGAATGCATTGTAAGACTGAATCTTGTAAACGTTACTTGCTTGCAGTTTTTGAGGATCACTATAAAACTTTATAAGTATTATAGTAAACTGCTTCAATGTCCATCTCAGATGCAGGATGTTACAGGTTCAATTCCCAGCTGAGTCATACGAAAGACTTATAAAAATGGTACTGATGTCTGCTTTGCTAGGCAGGATAATGTGACTGACAGGGATGTAATGCTACATGTCTGTGGCATGATGCCTCAGTGCTAGCCATCACTATAACTGCCACATTGCAGGCATTAAAATTCAAATCACACTCACACATATTATACTCATGATCAAAAGATGAACATGTGACCAGACCTGGTTGGTTGCATGTGCAAAGGGCACAATGCAAACAGGTGCCACTGCCAAATAATATTTGCCAACCCTTCTGACATCTGTCAAAATATTTGATAATATCTTGAATAAAGGTGTCAAACATTCATTATACACACAAGAAAAGCACCAGGCCAGCATGTGACAGATCTTAGTGTCCATAGGATTTTTTTTAGAGGTATTGCCATTGTCTACATACAGCTAGATGTTGTATATAATTGTTAAAAAATTGTGAATTCAGTTACTAATGCAATTTTTAGTGGAATACACTTAGTACATAGCATGTTCATCACTAGAATATGACTTCTGACTTATTATTTTACCATAATTTCAAAAGAGTTGATTACTTTATTTGAGAACTCTCATATTGGATATGGGTAAGATGCACTTGAGGTGAGGGTATATTTAAGTGAGCAGATTGCTCACCATTCCTGTTGTTTAGTTTTATCTACTGTTGTATATTTGGTCAATAATTTTAAATCTTTACCCTTGACTGTTTATCATGTAAACAATGTTTAACATTTATTTGCACTTTATCCTACAGATGGGGAGGGGAGTAGAGTATTTATTTATCTTATATTTTTGTTACTTTTAATGAGCTCTATATTTCCAGTATTGTGCAGACTTATAGATAAATTATATATATATATATATATATATATATATATATATATATATATATATATATATATATATATATATATATATATATAGATGCAATAAACTGACGACGAACAGTACGAAACTAGTAACTAACTAGCCTAAGCGCTTTCGACTCCCAATGAGTCTTTTTCAAAGGCAAATACAAAACATAGTTACGACAAACAAATAAACACAAAAACGTTGCGTTTGTAAACCTCTACATTTCTATCTTCACATGTGCTAAACGCAACGTTTTTGTGTTTATTTGTTTGTCGTAACTATGTTTTGTATTTGCCTTTGAAAAAGACTCATTGGGAGTCGAAAGCGCTTAGGCTAGTTAGTTACTAGTTTCGTACTGTTCGTCGTCAGTTTATTGCATCTATTTTAATTAATCCCTGACAGACGTGATCCCTTGGTGGATCCAGTACGTTTGAGAGGGTTGTTATTCGCCATATGATTTGTATTCTTTATATATATATATATATATATATATATATATATATATATATATATATTGTAACAACCCGTGTGTTAAATATCGAAAAGGCCAGAGTTTGGGACTTAAAAATGATTTTTATAAATATAAGTGAGAGAGAACGTGCTATTCAATCTCGCATAGTGACTTAGCTAACATAGTGTTTGTCACAACACTATCGATTTCAGATAATATAGAGCAGACTTGTTTGTCTAAATGCCAAAAGACAACATTATAATACACTATATCATGATGAAATAAATTATGTTATTATAATGGATGTAACACATTCTTGCATGGTAGCGTGAATTAAATGAAAATAAATAATAATTTTAGTACAGGGCAGTGTGGTGGGAGATAGTAGCGGCTTTATAAAGAATTGTATAATAATTCTAAGTCATTTAAATTCAATAATAAATCTACTTAAAATTTCTCCTAAAAATACTATTAAGTTTTGGGGTTATGTAAAAATGATATAAATTATGGTTTTAGAATATGTGGCCGAAATCCTTTTCTATCTAGATGTTCATACTTTGCCGCTCTGACAGCTATTTGCCAGTGCACTGTTGTGCACTCATATTTATAGCCACCTATTTATGTAACATGACCTTAGCTAGCCAATCATTGTTTGTCCTTCTCAGGGCTAGTTATGGCGGTAACCAAGTCAACTGTTCAAACTGCATGGAAAAATTCCTCTGAACATGAAATTTAGATTGAGTTAAGTTGTCCTCTCAATGTCTGTTGTGTTCGTTTTTACTTTTAACCCTATTTGTATATTCATATCTGCAATTACTTTGAACTGAATGAAACGGACAAATGTATTTCAATGTGAATCGAGCAAGAGTACAACATACTGGTGATGCATTTAGTTGTAATACGGTTCAAAATAGTCCCTGTTAAGTGGATTCTATTTCTGCACATTAAAGTAAAATAACAAGTTCTACACGATCGAGAACTTACAATAATAAACAGC
Source organism: Potamilus streckersoni (assembly GCA_016746295.1). Classification (NCBI taxonomy): domain Eukaryota; kingdom Metazoa; phylum Mollusca; class Bivalvia; order Unionida; family Unionidae; genus Potamilus; species Potamilus streckersoni. The sequence goes on from JAEAOA010000921.1 coordinate 55,843, forward strand.
AACATTAGTTCTACCTTATTGTTCAACAAAAGTCTGACAAGTGAAATGTGATTCTTCGGCCGGCACATTGATTCAATCCCTATCTTGCATCTCCGCTGTTCCAGTAACAAAACTCACCGGGTGGTTGAAGTCACACCATTATGGACTAGCATCATATTTCTGGCTTTGATATTCCAAAACCATGGAAGGTAAGATAATTCATTTCCTAACCCATTCACGTGAAATTCCAACATGACACATGCACGCACAGTCCAACATGGAAATGATTTGGGCACAATGACTGTTAACACGTGAACTTCTTTCCACTTAATGTTAATGTCCCATGGCTTTTAGCACTATTTGGTATTTTCACTTTCAAAATGTAGAAGCACTTAAATTCAGACTGATTTTATTGATACTATATTAATCCGGTTATAATCCCAATCTCAGATTCATTCAAAAAGCCTTTCATTACAGCACTTTAAAATGCAACTGTTTCAAATACATTTTAGGCATTTGGAGTGATGAGCAGTATTGTAACGAAGAGATGTGTCCAGTTTATTGTGCACGTGTTATGGTTATCATGGCATGGTATTTCAGACCATTTAAAAGCTGAATGACTACAGTCAGTGTATACTGAATTATACTGAGAGACAGTTCACTGGGGATTATTCAACTTTGAAGAATAATGTAAAAAAAAGATATCTTTGTCAGAAATGGATATATGGATTCATGCATGTATAGCTTTAATGGCATGTCTGCACAATACTTGACAAAAGATAAAGCCTTCAAAAAAAAAAGAAACAAGTACTGCAAGATAATAGTTTAAAAGGGATAGATGTTGAAATTTGGTAAAAGTATACATAAGCACAAGATAAAGGTATCAATGTTGAAATTTGGTAAAAGTATATGAAGTATAAGTGTGTGTGTGTGTGTGTGTGTGTGTGTGTGTGTGTGTGTGTATGAGAGAGAGAGAGGAGGAGGAAATTCATGAGGTTACACACCAACATACAGAGGACACACCGCCAAACGAAGATGTCTTCAGATAGAAAAATGGTAAAATCCTGCTTCTACCAACAATTTTAGCCTAGAATAACATAGAAGCATGATTTGTAGGGAGGATCTAAAGGATGATAATACATTTTTGCAACATGTAATTTGATAGTGGAGATCACTCTACAGGTTTTCCAACCAGCAATTGAGGAAATGGTTTTGGGCATGTGTATCACATGCTTTGGAAGAAAGATACACTCCATAATCACGAACAAGCGCCATGTCTGTGGCATGATGACCCAGTGCTAGACATCACTATAAACTGCAACACTGCAGACATCATGGGGATGTGACTGAAAAAATGTTAAAGCTACATTAAAATTCTAAATCACACAACCACACACACACACACACACATGTGTATCATTTGTTCTGATATTTGATTATTTATGTTTAGAGATTTCTTTGACTGTGGTATACCATAGTTCATAGTCTTTATGATATTTGAAAATCATTGTGTTTTTTCATTAAAGAATAGTACAGAGAATCAGTGTAAAAGCATTTGTTAAATTCTTCTGTCAAAGTTAACAAAAACATCTTCATATATGTAAACTATTGTGAAACAAATCAAATTCAGTCATAATACCAACAAGGAAAATTATTTTGAGATTTCATGAATTATGTGATGGTTTAAAATTTAGTAGAATAGGTTCATGATATAAATAAATTGTTCTTGTTATTATCAATTTATGCACACTTGCAATATAACAATACATGTATTAATACATAAGCATATTGACAATCCCAGTACTGTGCTTCTGTCTAAACACATCTATGAACAGTATGGAATCACCAGCCTGACACATTGTTGTATGAAGTGTTATGTATATGTAATTAAATTATTTGTTAGTTTAATTTTTTTATTTTATTTTATTCCATTACATATTATTGTTGTGATAATTTTGTCTACTGAATTTGATATCTTTTTTAGAAATTTAATTCAGTTCTGTTTGACCTGATAACAACTGGTAATTAAAACATTGTATTTACTTGTTTACCTTGATTCAGAAATCAGATAGAGTTCCAGTAAAAAACTTTTAAAAATTTTGTTTTCCCAGAGTAAGAATGATTGAATTTAGCTAAGGCCATACCTAGAGTATGTGATAATCAACATGTAAATGTTTTTATGTTCTGGTAAGATGACCATGTGACCCTCATTACAGGATTCTGTTTTGCATTTTAGTTAGTCTTATACCTCAATGTTATAAAAAGAAACAGCGAGTTGTACTTTAAATCTTTGAAGCTCAAAGGTGTTTTGTTGTGACCAGTTTGAGTTGAATTTTTATTTTTTGGAATTAGTAATTTATTTCCCTAAACATATATATAAGTGCTCCTTAAAAATTCTTGGACAAAGGCATTTATTAAAAATTATTCAGAATTCCAAACAGGAATATTATTCATTGAGATTCAACAAAGAACTGTTGATGCATCAAGACAAAGCTAGCTATCAAAGACTAAGATTCACTTAGGACCTTTTATTGATATGACTTATATTTTATATTTTTTAATTCTTGGATTAATTTTGAATATGATTTATAAAGTCATTTACCTGGGGTTTTTTAAGGAAATAAATTATTTTGTTAAATTTTACAAAGCTTGTTGTCTTCACTTGTTATTTTTGTACGAGCCAAGACATGTAACAAAAGTAACAATTAAAGACCAATACCTTAATTAGAGCCAGGATAATCATAACAAGATCAGCCTTTTATTCTGGAAATGGTTAAAGATGTTTCTGAGATGAAACAAATGAACCACAATTATGTCTGAGTGTACCAACCCTCTTAATCTGAATACATGTACGGCTTAATAATGTTTCTCTTCATTTTCATTTCACAAGATAATGGGAGTTACAGCTGGAAATAATGTCACATTGTCTACAGTTTCCATGTTAGGTCAATATAGAACTATTGTATTAGTTTTTATGGATTATACAGAATATTTGTGTTAACATGTGCATCCTTGCTTGCATTGCTAAATTTCATATTAAAATTGATAATACAGTTCCCTCCTTGATATGTCACCATTTGCTATTAATTTACTGCATCAAATTGTATTTCTTTTCACTCTAAGATCGCTGGAACAAATGTTCGTAGTACATGGTTCCATACCAGAGTCCTAGATATCCACCAAATACAAGAGAGTGTGTCTGTGTGTGAGAGAGAGTTTTGGATTTTTAATGTAGCTTTTACAATTTTTCAGTCATATGGCTGGCATGTCTTCAGTGTGGCAGTTTATAGTGATGTCTAGCACTGGGCATCATGCCGCAGTCATTTTTGTAAGTTAGATGTCTTGTCTTTGGTTTAGAGTTTTAGTTAAAATATGCAGATTTGTGACCCAGTGACATCGCAGCTCATGCAGTATGCTTTTATTAATTATAAAACTCAAAATAGCAACAATAAAAAAAATCTTCATGCCTGTCTGTATTTCATTTTAAAAAAGTGATGTACTAAACAAGCACAGTTGTTGCCAAAAAGTTCTAATCCATCTCAAGTAAACACTGTGGATGACAAAGCACCTACATGTCTGCATGATTGGTGTCATGTGATTACAGAGATTAAGCTGCTGGGTTGTGTTGGAGTGGCCAGAGTGCTAAAGGTAATTTTGGCATCAAGTGTACTGTTACATTACAAAGTTCAATGGTTGGCATGGACCAATTATAATTATATCAAGATATTAAACATGGTTCAAAACTGTTGCTAGCAAGCTTGCATTATTTCCTGGTTAGAATTAATAAATTGCTAGCTGAATAAAAATCAAGACATACATCCTAGTGATATTTTGTATTCATATTTGAACTATGTTAGTGGATATTGAAATATGCTATTGTACATTGAAATATGATAGTGTACATTGAACTATACTAGTGGATATTGAAATATCTAATGTTCATTGAAATATACTAGAGGACATTGAAATATGCGTAGAACATTGAAATTTACATTTAAATATGCTAGTGAATATTGAAATATGCTAGTGGACATTGAAATATACTAGTGGACATTGAAATATGCATAGGACATTGAAATATGCTAGTGGACATTTAAATATGCTAGTGTACATTGAAATATGCTAGTGGATATTGAAATATACTAGTGGATATTGAAATATGCTAGTGGACATTGAAATATGCTAGTGGACATTGAAATATGCTAGTGGACATTTAAATATGCTAGTGGATATGGAAATATGCTAGTGGATATTGAAATATGCTAGTGGACATTGAAATATGCTAGTGGACATTTAAATATGCTAGTGTACATTGAAATATGCATAGGACATTGAAATATGCTAGTTGACATTGAAATATGCTAATGGATATTGAAATATGCTAGTTGATATTGAAATATACTAGTGTTCATTGAAATATGCTAGTGGACATTGAAATGTGCTAGTGGATATTGAAATATACTAGTGTTCATTGAAATATGCTAGTGGACATTTAAATATGCTAGTGGACATTTAAATATGCTAGTGGACATTGAAATATACTAGTTGACATTGAAAATATGCTAGTGGACATTTAAATATGCTAGTTGACATTGAAATATGCTAGTGGTCATTTAAATATGCTAGTGGACATTGAAATATACTAGTGGACATTGAAAATATGCTAGTGGACATTGAAATATGCTAGTGGACATCAAAATATTTTGTACATTGGTGTCATGTGATTACAGAGATTAAGCTGCTGGGTTGTGTTGGAGTGGCCAGAGTGCTAAAGGTAATTTTGGCAGTCCAGTGTACTGTTACATTACAAAGTACAATAGTTGGCACAACCAACTATAATTATAGCCAGCTCCTTAGAATTAATAAATTGCCAGCTGAAAAAAAAAATCAAGAAGATCCATCCTGGTGATATTTTGTATTCATATTTCTAATTTTTTAAGATATGCTAGTGTATATTGAACTATGTTAGTGGATATTGAAATATGCTATTGTACATTGAAATATGCTAGAGTACATTGAACTATACTAGTGGATATTGAAATATCTAGTGTACATTGAAATATACTAGTGGACATTGAAATATGCATATGACATTGAAATATGCATTTAAATATGCTAGTGGATATTGAAATATGCTAGTGGACATTTAAATATGCTAGTGGACATTGAAATATGCTAGTGGACATTGAAATATGCTAGTGGACATTGAAATATGCTAGTGGACATTTAAATATGCTAGTGGATATTGAAATATGCTAGTGGACATTGAAATATGCTAGTGGACATTGAAATATGCTAGTGGATATTGAAATATGCTAGTGGATATTTAAATATGCTAGTGGACATTTAAATATGCTAGTGGATATTTAAATATGCTAGTAGACATTGAAATATGCTAGTGGATATTTAAATATGCTAGTGGACATCGAAATATGCTAGTAGACATTGAAATATGCATAGGACATTGAAATATGCTAGTGGACATTTAAATATGCTAGTGCATATTGAAATATGCTAGTGGACATTGAAATATGCTAGTGGACATTGCAATATGCTAGTGGACATTGAAATATGCTAGTGGATATTGAAATACGCTAGTGTACGTTGAACTATACTTGGGATATTGAAATATCTATGTACATTGAAATATACTAGTGGACATTGAAATATGTTAGTGGATATTGAAATATGCTAGTGGACTTTGAAATATGCTAGTGGACATTAAAATATGCATAGGATATTGAAATATGCTAGTTGACATCGAAATATGCTAGTGGACATTGAAATATGCTAGTGGACATTGCAGTAAGCTAGTGGATATTGAAATATGCTAATGGATATTGAAATATGCTAGTGGACATTGAACTATACTTGTGGATATTAAAATATCTATGTACATTGAAATATACTAGTGGACATTGAAATATGCTAGTGGATATTGAAATATGCTAGTGTACATTGAACTATACTTGTGGATATTGAAATATCTATGTACATTGAAATATACTAGTTGATATTGAAATATGCTAGTGGACATTGAAATATGCTAGTGTACATCAAAATATTTTGTACATTGAAATTTGATAGTGGACATTGAAAATGTATGTGCTATGGTAGTGTGCATTGAACTATACTAGAGTAGGTACATTGAATTTTGCTAGTGTACATTGAATTTTGCTAGAGTACATTGAATTTTGCTGTAACTGTGCATTAAACAAGAGTATATTGAATACACCAGCAGATCATAGTTTACATTATTCATTTAAAATCATCAGTACAGCCAACAGTGCAGACACTGATTTGCCAAAGTACAATATTCATGGTCATGTTTATTCAATGCACAATACAGTATACACCAGATTTTTTGTGTTGCTACTGAAAATGTTCCCTGCATTTTATCAAGGCTCTTTTTTGTTTGTCAATGTTCTTGTAATTGTTTCCAGACTTGTGACATACTGCTATTAGTTTCTATGGGAACCATTCTAATTAGATCTTATTGCTTTTACAGATGTCACATTAATTTCACTTCAGAGCAGTAACTCTTCTTTTACTTATTTGTTGTAAGAATCACTTATGCCCTTAAAAGCATTTGTGCATTCTTTTATTAATGCTGATGTTTTCTTCTCCAAAAAATTGCATCTTTTAACTAATTTGTGGTCTCTCATTATAAAGCACTCAAGTCTACCACACCCTTCTTATAACAAGAGTGTGGGTTTCAATCCCCTTAAATTGGATAAATTATTGTTATTATTGTTACATTTCTAATTTCACTAAATTCTTCAGAAAATCAGTGGATGCTAGTAAAACTCAGATAAAGAGGCCAACAACAACATACAATCCAAAGTACCTCTGGATACGGGTAGCCATATTTGAGAAACAGCTTGCCAAAATTCTAGACTACCTTGTACAGAACAACAGGTATTTAGTTGAGTTTCCACAGTTCTTTTTCTTTGAAATACCTATTGTAATAGTTGTTATTAGTTTTTAATTATATGCATCATCCATCATCAGCACTTCATTTCTCATAATCAAGATGAAGGGCAGTGAGCATGGAAAACACATTGTTATGATGCAGGTGATAGAGGGTATTGATCTTAAATATGCTGTGGAGAAGTTGGTAAAGGATTTTTCTTTGGAAAAATTTGGAGGTGGTATGCTGTGCTATGTTTATAAAGATGAAAAAATGAATATTATCAATTGTTTCTTCTTCCAATGTATTAATGTATTGATATAAAATGAAATTAAGCTAATTTAATAAATTATTATAGAAAAAAGAAACTAATCATATCCTTGATCCTTCTGGCTGTTAAGTCACAATTAGTCACAATTATCACTGTTCTCAATTTGTTTGCTGTAATATTGAAACACTTAAAAATGAATGAGCAATAGTGGTCAGACTTGGATCATGTTTGTAGACAATGTTTCTCAGAGGACTTATCAATCCTATTTGTAGACAATGTTTCTCGGAGGAATTATCACCAACAGCAGCTCATGTACACAATTAACAGACTGTCATAATTTTATAATTAAAATCAATATTTTAAAAAACACAAATCCAACCAGAATTTTTTATTTGTATAAGAACATTTAAACATTATCATGGAAGTGTTCTTTATTGGCAAGCAAGGATAAAATGCAACTTAGTTTATCTGCCTAAACAGTGTATTACATTAAAGATATTCATTTACCAGACATTAGTCATGAAAATTGTATTATTGTCATTACACGTGAATTATCTTACCGAGAGAAGATTAATTCATTTTAAATGTCTAAATATTTGGTTAATAATGATAAGCTTTATAGGTTTTTAATGATTTTGATACTACATAATATTGATCTTGCATCTAATTGGCAGAGCTGGTTCTTGAGGCCATATTTCTAAATAGATTTAAATAAGATTTTTTTATGTAAGCTTTTATCAAGATCTCTTTAGAGCAATATCCATGTATATTTATGGGGTGATGTTGCATTTGATTTGGCTGAGTTTGTGCACACCCTTGAGATCAGTGACTTATTATTTTTATGCCAAGGAAGTGATCCTATATTTGGTAAAGGGAAGAAGATAAATGACACCAACAGTAAGATATAATGTAATAGGTTTTCTTTCCCTCTACAGTATGTAAGTTTGAATTCACAAGCTGACTTATGTCAAATAAGCAGGCGAGCAATATGATGCCCACCTGGGGCTCTTATTTGGTGATATTTTGACTTGGAAAGATTATGAGCTGTGAAAAGCTTAGTCCTTATTAGGAATGTTTTGCCCTTATGCTCTCTTTGTTTATGGTGATTCCAACAAGAAAGCTTATGATTTAGACTTGTTCTAATTGGATATATTTGGAAAATATATGAAAAGATAAATTTATTGTTACATAGAAATACATGTAGTATTGGGTACAAATTGAAAACCATGATCTGTTTTTGTCTGAATTTCTATTATAAGCAGCATACTTACTTATTTCCTGATATTTAACTAAAAGTACTGTGGCACAAAGTTTGTTGGTATAGACTGTGGCACAAAGTTTGTTGGTATAGAGCTCTATTCAACAAATTTCTCTCAGACAAGTCACTCCTTCTGTATTCCATGTCAGTGTGTTAGCAGTTTGATTTCAGGAGTATGACTTTGCAACAAAAAATTGAAATTTGAATCAGATTTTTTATGCAGCTTGAAATCATCAAGGCTTCACATGAAATCCATTGTCAATATTCTTTGTCATCTTCCAGTAGTTTTATGGACCCAGATTTTCATCCTGTCACACACCGGTTTCTGCAGCATAATTTTAGATTATTGGACTTCAATTAGATTTGTATGGTGTTTTATATTGACTAGATTTCAAATGAGTTAAATTGTCTGGGATCTATTGTGCTGTTTTGTGGGGCTATAATGGCTGTGAAAATTCCACTTTTATTTCCATACATACAACTGTTTATAACTATTCTAATTTTGTATGTACCATCAAATTTGATGTAATGCTTTGTACTAAAGAAATCTGATACAAGTAAGATTGTTTTCGTCTTTTTCATCATATAGAAGAGTTATGGCTTACATTGTTTGAGGCATCATTATTTAGGTTTTTTAATTCAGTTTAAGTCTGATTTAATGAACACTTTTAAATTAGTTTCTTCATTGTAACACTTTCTCTTTCAGTTTTATCTCTAGCACCAAATTCTCATGAAATCAATAATTTGTTGTATTAAAAAAACATGACCTAGTTTTTAACTGAGCTTTGTAACAGGATTAGGTAAGTTTATGGAATGAACTCCCAAGTTCAAAAGTCATCCATCCATCAACATTGTTTTGTTACCCCTCTGGAATCCATATTTCTGATATGATTTCAGTCGAACTTGGGCATATGTTTAATCATCACAATCTTCACAAACTGATAATGAGTGAGATGAATGCTTATTGAAGAGCAGGTCTTGCATCTGATTGGATAACCTTGTTACCAGTTTGGAGGCTGTATTTCTGATCCAGTTTTTATCACACATGGAAATATGGGCTTGTATCTTCTAGATCTTGGATGGGTTTGACAAAACTCCCAATGTTAATGATGTAATCATGCATATGATTGGCTGAATTTGTTGTCACTCTGGAAGTTGTATAGTGTATCTGATCTGATTTTGATGATACTTGAAATATTTGCTTATATCATAAGGATGTTTGGACACCTTCCATAAATGAGAGATCTGTGCATATTAATAAGGTGATTTTTTGTTTTATTGACAAATTATTACCACTCTTGTTCAGTTATCTTCAGACCTGAGATATGGGCATATTTTTTTTCAGACCTGGAATATGGGCATATTATTTAAGATTTTGAATGAATTCAGTACAGAGCAAGATCCACACATTTTTAATGAGGCAATCTTGCATCTGAATGGATGATCTTGTTACCTTCAAGAGGCCATATTTCTGATTTGGATTTTGATCAAACCTGGAATGCTTCTATCAGCCACATTTTGAACAGTTTTGATAATGAGCTTGATCCATGCATATTAACAAGTCAGTCTTGCATCAAACTTGTTGAGCTTATTGACACTGGAAGCCGTATTTTGTATCTGATCTCTATAAACTTCAAATATAGGCTTGTAGGATCAAGATCTCACACGAGTATTGTGTGGGATGCATGCATAATAATGCTGTGGTCTTGCTTGTGATTGGCTGAGCTTGGTACTACTCTGTAGACTATTTCTGATCCAATTTTGATCAAACTTGGTAAATAGGCTTTAATCACTAACATCTTAGATGAGTACAATTATGAGCAAAATCCATGCTTATTAATGAGGTGACTATCTGAATGGTTGAGCTTGTCAGCGCTTTAGTGACTATTTCTTATTATGTGTATTAGAGTTGGTAATTAGGTTTATCACATCTACACATTTTAATGAGGCATTCTTGCACATGATTGGATGAGCTTTTAACCACTAGAGTGACTTATTACCCCCACCCCACACAAGAACTACTTTTAACATTGGGATCTTTATTTTAGATATTTGCTGAGAAAAAGATTGCAATTCAGAATGTGTATGAGTATTTACATTTCATTTATATTTGCTTATTTTTATACTGATGGCTCTTTTTAATTATCCTGTACAGCAGATACTATGAAGCTGAGGCTCTTATATCCGACCCAGTTGATGGACCAATATTTGCTTCCCTTTTGGGTATGTTTCTAGAACTTTCTTTTATGTTGTCACCTTTCCTTTAAAAGGAAAAAATATGTTATTTTTCTAAATATGATGTTGAGGTTTTAGGGACAGTGAAAACTGCCATTGTTGCGATAAATTCTCAACTAAATAGCAAGGAACTACCAAATGGTGTGCCTTTGATGACACTTATATAAGTTGATAGGAAAATATTTGCTCATGCAATAAGTGTTAATAAAGGTGATTTGCAGCACAACCTGATACTTAAGGGATTTCATACTTTTCAAGTTTAAGTATTGTTTTCATCTATTCATATTTCTTGCATATGTAATAATGATGGAACATTTCACTCCATTTTCTTTTAATGTGATTGGTTAAAATGAAAGATCTCTAAAGTGTATGTCAGTATGTTAGTGACCTTGTCCAAAAATGTCTTTAACATTAATTTTGCTATCTGCATGAGATGTAGCAATTTGAGTATAATTCTTTCAAGATTTATTTACTGGTAATCAGTGTTTATACATGCACTTTCTTTATTGTAATAAATTAAAAATTGTCTTGAAAATTAGTTCTGTTGTATTTACATAATACATATGTGCAGCATTGAAGTGTTTGCTAGAGCACAATGAAAGAATCTGAGCCTGAGAATTCAAATTCATTTTTACGTGTTCCAGAAAAAAATGCATGCAGCAAAAACATTGTATTATGGTTATTCTTACATGACCATATGCCTACAGAAACAAGATTATATAAACTCCTGTTCTCAGGCTGCATATGAAATTTCCATCGTTCACTGGAACTGTCTTATACATGTAAGAAGTTTAATACAATGATGAAAATTTTATAAATGTGAGTGTACTTGATCTGCCCATCAACTGCTTGGTTATGATACAATATATATGTATCAACAGTAGCAAATAATACATGTTATGATACAAGAATGACCATTGTAATATGTATTACAATACATATTCCTACCATGTCTGTGTGCCTTGGCAGGTATTGTCTACGTCGCTGTGTTGACATTGTATGCATCCAACATGTTTACTATTACCTGAATATATCATGACCATTTTGCCGATTCTTCATACATTTTACTTATGGACTGTACAATGCTCATAATGCAGTATGTGTATTCTGGCCAGATATTAATGCTGTCTATCATCGCAAGAAGTATGTCACTATATCAATGAATCGTTACAACTTACTTAGTTAAATAGTGGTTGCGTATTCTGTGATTGGACATTGAATACAAAATGTGTATACCCTGATATTTGTTTTACAATGATTTTGTCTAAATATGATTACCAATGAAATACCACATTGAAAACTTGTGCTTGTAGCAATTACTTCTACCAGTAATTTTACCATTACAAGTTTATTTTCACTGATGATACTTTCGTTCATTTTCATTTTATGTGTTTCAGTTGGCCCTTGTGCCTTGGAGTATACAAAAATGAAGACAGTAGATCATTACTGGACAGATCCACCTGCAGATGAATTAGTTCAGCGTCATCGCATCCATTCAGGAACAAACCACCACATCACAGGACCAGGCTCACCGAAGAGACCTGGATTACAAGTATACAGTGCTCTTAGTTTATCTGATGTGTAATACTGATTGATACACACCTTACAATCTTCCTTTTTGTTTGGTTAAATTTAAATTTTATTTATTTTGGGTTAATAAAAGTCAGCATGGACTATGTGCATTACTCAGTAATCCCTAACCACCCATCACATTCATCTCCATAGTGATGTCAGAATGTCTGATTAAAACTGTTTTGCACTCTATATCCGAAAGTTTGAAGTCTCTTTCTTTATGAATATAGGACAAGTAGTTTGACATTTTACATTGCAGCAGGCATGATTATGTGGTTAGGGAAGATAAATTCTCATTTTTTTGCATTTAAAAAACTTGGAAATAAAACCTTTTTGGAATGCTCTTATTGTCCTTTCACTTTTTAAAAAAATTCCTCTTTAGCACACATGCAAACTAAAACTTTGATAGCTAATATTGATCTAAATAAAATATAGGAGATTGCAAAGTACATTTAGATATAAATGTTTATTAATAATATATTGTTCATGTTATAATTTAGCAAAGATTAGACTTATGACAAACATAATTTTTAGTTTGATTCAGCACTTAGGTTGAAGAGTTTTATATATATATATATATATATATATATATATATATATATATATATATATATATATATATATATATATATAGGACACATGTGTTGATATCGCATGGCCATAAAGATGTGTTAGGTTGGTTAATACTGGAGAATCAGAAGAAAAGAAAACCACTAACTTGCATAAGTGAACGCTAAGCATTTTCTAAAAGAAAACCAATTATTTAAATAAAAAAACCTTGAAATTTCCTAATGTTCACTATATAAAATCAGAGTTATAATTAGAAAGTTTGTAACTAAAATTACAACATAAAATGTGGTAAACACCATGCCCTTCACTCATGCAAAGATAATAATCCTAATAGTTGTCTGTACTCATAGCAGAAATATTTGGCTATGTATTGTTTACAGAATTATTAAAAAATCAACAATTCAGGTCCGCTAGAAAAGAAACTTTGATTTTTGGACAAGGTCAAGTTCAAATTACAATTACCAATAGCTTATAATGAAATAAAAAATAAAAAAAAATAAAAAAGTTATCTAACAAATAATGCAAATTAAATATGTGACATTATTCATCCCAGTCAAATGTATAGGGATGGTTATTTCTCATCCCAATCAAACATATAGAGTAGGTTAGAAATTTTTCATGGTGCATGATACAAAAGGTATCATTAATCTTGACTTCATTGATATTATCATTTTCAGGAACTGTTTGGGATATGTATTTACGTTGAACACATTTGTATTTGAAATAAATTCTGGGACACTTTGTTATTGCAACTCAATGTTTGCATGCAGTAAAACTTGTCTTTTAACTTATCTGACTATAAGGGTGTGTGTGTGTATTCATTCATTCATTACTAATTCAACAGAATGTTCCACCCTACCTGTTCACCTGCCAGAACAGAGCTGATTAAACTTTTCCACATAGTGGGGAGTACCACATAAGAGGAAAGAACCCATCATTCTTCATGACTATACATACAACAGTCATTGATGCATATATCAGTAATATCAATTATAGTACAAGAAAAGTGATTTTACTGTCTCAGCTGTGCTTTGCAAGTGAAACCACTCAGAATGTTAAAATCCAGTGGTTTTCATGTGAGAAAGAATCAACTTGGACAGATAAAATCTAGATTTTACAAAAAAACATTAAATCATCAGAATTATACAATTTCCATTCCACCATCAGATTTGAACACAGATTCTTGTAAACAAAAAACAAACATTCAGTCAACTTTTTTGAAAAGATACTCTCAACAGAATTTGACTAAACTTGACACAGAGCTTCCTGGCATCAAAGGCTATCATTTTTTTATAAAAGATGCCGACTGGGAATTGATTATTGGTACCAAAATAAACTTTAAGCTTCTTCCTTTAAAACAATGCAGCAGATCTCTTTAAAACAATGCAGCAGATCCCTTTAAAACAATGCAGCAGATCTCTTTAAAACAATGCAGCAGATCTGAGCTGGATCAGAATTTGATGCAGCTTCTTCACAATAAGGCTTTTCCTGCTTGTAGATTTGTTGCTGAACAGTCATCAGATATGGCCACTGTTTCTAAAAATAACACCTTTTCAGGACTGCCATGAACCCTTTAACAACTACAGCTGTTCTGCAGTTTCACTACTGCTGAGTGATAGCGTATCAGTTACTGAGACTACTGAGGTTGTTTGCTAGGCTGAATAATAGAGCATCATCATGGCTGACTATGGAAACTGACAATAAAAACATGGTTACATTTATATTCTTTATTTCATTAGTTTTTGCTGGATTTCGGTGAAATAAAAAGCAGCTTACCTTTTATAGTGTCTTTTATTCATATATTTCCATTTTATTTACTCCTTCAACAATCAGACAAGAAATCCCCGTCACGTAAACTGTTTTGAATTGCACAAAATAAATCCTTAACATCTGATTCAAAATCACATCTAGTGTTGAAACAGGACTAACATCATTATCTGATCCATTTACTAAGAATGATCCATTAAACTCTTCAATATCGCTTGCACAAAGTCACAAATATCTAACTAGGAATTCATTTTTGTTTATCTCAACTACACGTGTTTTGTACATCGCTGGAAATTTCCTTCCTCTATGTATAAATTTGACGTCTCAGCTTTCAAACTTGTATCAAAATGTTCAGTAACCAGTCTTCTCATTGGTTATGATAATGAAAAATAAGTAAACATCTGTACTTACAACCAATCAATGTTTAGTTAACATAGCAGTTACGTCCGCATGCGACACTGGGGTTTTGAGTACTCCAGAACTACGCGCTCATAAGCAACACCGGGATTTTAAACAAGGCTTATCAACACTGCATATGTGCATCAGTGGGGTTCAGGAGCTATTTACAGGCAATGCTTAGATGCATAAGTCATAGCTAACGGGTTAAGAACTAAGCAGAAATTGAACAAATATGACATTTTCCTGGAAGATTGCATGTTCAAGTGAGAAAAGAATGTTAAAAGTTTTAATTTTCAAAATATTTTTGCAAGTAATTTAAACTTGCAGAAAATCTTTCTAATCAGTCTCAGAGCTCTGAATTTTAAAATTGAAAGCCAGATTTGTATTGTCTTAGCAATATTCTATCTAGTTCTTAGCATTACCAACTTTCTGTTTAATTTCAGGTCAGAAGAAATGCAAGCTCCAGTAGTGAAGAAAGTTCCAAAAGTTTTCATCACATGTCAGCAAGAGAGTATGTAGAATCGCTCCACCAGAACAACAAAACCCAGCTGCTGTATGGAAAGAACAACGTATTAGTACAGCCAGTAAGCACTTTTTAGGTAGTTTGTATCACTTAAACAGTAAATTAGAAGCACACAAGATTAATCATTTTTTTATTGTGTTACCATCTCTTTGTCTGCATCCATATGTCAATCAGTCCATCACTTTTGCTTCTTCATTACTTCCTCAAAAATTCATTATTGTTGTTGTTGTAGGATTTAACAGCATTTTTCAGCACACTATGGGATGTACATGGCGGCCAGCATTAATGGTGAAGGACAAATCTGAGAAAACCCCGGAAAGAAACACCAACCCACAAGAAGCTACTAGCAAGCTTTCTCACATACCTGCTTCGGCCAAATCCGATGATCAAACCCATGCAGACAGGTGAGATGGAAATGATCTATAACAGATAGCGCTTTAGATCACTAAGCCAGAAATTCATTAAACAAATTTATTGTAATCATAGGATAATGATAGTGATAGTAATAATGGTAATGATAATGTTGGTAATAATAATAATAATAATAATAATAATAATAATAATGACAGTGATAATAATAATGGTAATTGAGAATATTATTGGTAAATTTTATTACATTACTTTGGGGCACCAGTCTTTATACAAAATACATTGACAAATATTTTATTAACATGGTACTTTTGTTTCTTGTGCAAATCATGGAATTATATGAAATATTAATAAGGGAGACAGAGAATTGCAAATCATCATATGCTGTAAAATTGATCAATAAACAGTTGATCTGTGCACACCAAATAACACTATTCATTTGATTTATGTACACCAAATGATCAATAGTCAGTTTATCTATGTACACCAAATAACACTAGTCAGTGCACACCAAATAATACTAGTCAAGTGATTTATGTACACCTAATGACACTTGCCAGTTGACTGACTTATCTATGTACACCTAATGACACTGGTTATTTGAACTATGTACGTACACCAAATAAAACTTGTCAGTTGATCTATATACACTAAATGATCAATAGTCATTTGATATATGCAAAGCAAATGACATTTGTCAATTGATCTGAATACATGGAATGATCAATAATTAATCAGTTGACCTATATAGAGTAAATGCCACTAATCAGTTTATGTACACTAAATGAAACTAGTTAGTTTATCTGTGTGTTCCAAATGATATTTGATTTATTTATTTATTTATGTACACCAAATGACATAAATGGTGTGCTCACATTTGATCTATGCAAAGCAAATGACATTTGTCAATTGATCTGAATACATTGAATGATCAATAATTAATCAGTTGACCTATATAGAGAAAATGCCACAAATCAGTTTATCTATGTACACCAAATGAAACTAGTCACTTTATTTGTGTATTCCAAATGATGATAGTTGATTTATTTATGTACACCAAATGACGTAAATGGTGTACTCACAAATGCTGGATAACGGGAAATCAAAATTACTGCTAGACATAAAGTAAATCTAAATGAATCTTAGAAAGGCATAATATTGTATTAGTGTCACAGGAAGTAATGAATTGTCTGAAACTAATCAATAATTTGTTGATAAAGTTTCTAAAAACTTGTCTTGGTGCATCAAGAATATCAAAACTGAAATAATCCTTTTTTTCAGTCGCTCATGTGCCTGTTATCAAACATCTCATGTATACATGCTTATAAGTGAAGTTCAACTGCAATCAACTTGCACCCTGTTCTGCTGATGCGTAATGTGTTGTTTGTTCTATTTTTTGTTTTTTACAAACTGCATTTACCAAAATCTGTTGGTGCACTATGAAAAGATCTGTGCAGTTTGCAATTGGACTTGACTTATAAGCAAGTACAAGACCATTATGATGACAGCTTAAGTTAATGTTATCAAAATGTGAGATGCATATAGGTTTTTGTTTCCTCCGCAGTTGTGCCAGAAATGGGGTCCAAAGATAGAAGTAAACAAATTTCAGTTACTTTTTTTTAAAATTCTGTTGGACTAGACTTAATATATGTATAACAAGAAGACTTGTGATATATGTAACGGATTTGGAGTTCAGACCTCATAGTCACTGACTAGGGATGGGGATGGGGAGGGGCATCACTGGGTAGGAATTGGAGGAAGGGGGCATCACTGAGTAGGGATGAGGGAAGAGGGCATCATTGGGTAATTAAGAAAATAGGGGGCATTGTTAGATATATATAGATGGATATGTGTTGACATGAACAAAATCAATATAAATCTATTTGATTATAAATCTGTTCAGAAAAAAGAAAGATACTGTAATATATTGCTGTCCTTATTGGTGTTATGTTTATTCCTGTGGCACAGATGAAATATACAGCAGAGTTGACTTTACAGAAAATATGAAATGAGAGTAGACTATCATGCTTTCTTTCTCTCGTTTTGTGAGAAATCGGAACGCATATACCACATGCTGTATTTTTCAAAAATTACAGATTGGATCATAACTAGCAGTTGAATGAGTAAGATGATGTAGCATATACTGTATTTGTCAAATTACAGACAGGAACATAACTGGCAACTAATAACAAAAATCAAAAATAGATTAAAGTTACACATTGTCATCCTGTGTTTTTAGTTTTAATATTTTGCTTCAGTTATATTGTGTATGTATATAGTCAGTTATTCAATCACTAACAAAAAAAGTCACAACGACTCCACCTTTCCAAGTGGTGGTAACAGTCATGTCAAAGGAAATTCTGGGCCTGCCCATAAAACTTCTCAGGCCACCTGCCATTAAAAACAGTATGAAGAGAATTTTTGCCCATCGAAGCCATTTGGTTTAATTCTTGCTTGTGCACATGCTGCACCAGTAAGATGAGTAGCAGTATTTACTTGTACTTTTTATTTCTGTCCGAAAATTTTATTGCAGGTATGGTAATTGGAGATAATAGGCACATCCATTTGCAACACTGATATTGGACACCTTAATTATTTGCATTAATTTTAATTGGATTATGCGTGAAATTTAAGGTTCAGCAACACCCGTATTTCTTTTGATTTGTGATTTTGTGTTATTTGTACAAACAGAAGGAGGATATAGAGGCCTTAGCTGGATACCTTTCCCTCCATCAGACGGCAGAGGGACTGACTATCATGTGGACCCCCAACCAGCTTATGAATGGCTGCTGTGATGGGACAGATGAAGAGTATGACAGGAGGTAAACATCATATATATATATATATATATATATATATATATATATATATATATATATATATATATATATATATATATATATATATATATATATATAAAATTTCAAAGGATATAAATGATGCATGTAAAGCCAAACACATATCAATGGCACATAAATAACACAAATATAAATATGCCACTTGTATCTCACTTTGTGCAAGAATACAATGTTCTTACAGTGATCTGTCAACCATGTACTTGTTCTTTTCTTCTATATACAAAAATAAAATTCTAATGTTTTAATTGGATAATGGGTATAATGTGACCTCCTTTTGTTGTTCCAAATACAATTCAACTTCACATGAAGGTTTGCAACCCTTGAAGAGCATGTCTCATATCCAGTCAAGTAGTATGATTCCTTTCTCTGGGCACCACAGTTGCTGTTTGTAAGCAATCATACTTGTTAGTAGGCATCAGACTTGTAATCCAAAGATTTCAGGTTGATTCCTGTCCAAACCAGCCCCAGGTTGGCTGCCTTATTTTGTCTATGGGTAAGGAACCCAAGTCCCATTAAAATCTAACCCCACCCTACCCACCACACATAAAATCATCATTGTCTTTATGTTCATGTTCCTTTACCTTACAGCCACTTCAGTGCCCTAGTGGTTAGAGCATCCACCTCGGATGTGGAAGGTTATGAGTTCGATCCCTGGCTGAGTCATACCAAAGACTTATAAAAATGGTTCTAACAGTTGGCGCTCAGCATTAAGAGATTAGTATTAGGACTGTTCAGCCTTGTGTTAGGATAATGTGACTGGGTGGACATCATGCTACGTGTCTGCGACATGGACATCGTTATAAACTGCCACACTGCAGACATTGTAGCGATATGACAGAATTTTTTTTAAAACTACTTTAAAAATCCAAATCACACACACACACACTACCTAATAAAACCATGTGAGTTCCTTTCCCTTGTTGGTTGAGTAGAGTTACTTCCCCTTGTTGGCTGGTAAAGAGAGAGTGTACTGTAAATTCAAATCATTACTAAAAAAATACTTCTTCATTGCCACTTAGCTTACTACACTTCTGATATTACTGCATGAATTCCAGAAAAGAAAATTTTAAGTTGACACAAATTAATTTAAATGGTCATATCAAAATTTATGCAGATCATAAATACACTAATATTAAATTTTGTGTACATTTAAAACAGCAGCTTTGTGAATCTAAGCAATCTCATTCTAAATGCATTAAAAAAACACCCATCTTCAGAGGCCTTAGTTACTGTTTCATAGTGCGATCTTCTATGACAAATTTTCACATTACTAGACAAATTTTAATAGTCACAAACCAAACTGTTGTAACACAGTTCATGTCAGTATTTCTTGCTTTGAGTCGCAGTATGCCTGATGTCGATTTCCATAACTGTTATCTACACTTTGGTACTTGTATTTGGGATATTTGAAATGCATTAAAACAGGAGATTTTTGCAGTTTTGAATTTCAATGACTGCAGTTTGTGGTTTGAAGTGTTAATAAAATCAATATAATTAGTCTACTGGAATGTATTTTTCCATTTCCAACCTACACTAATAATAATCATTGAGAATTATATCACAGTAGATATTTACATTGTCTAGTGAATATATGTTTTGCATGCAAAAAGAAAAAGAAGCAAAAATTTACTAATATCTACAAAATTGACTTGACCATGATAAATGTAAAGTTCAATTTCACACTTTTCAATTAAAATCAATCATTCAATCATGAAGTAAATTAATAAATTATTGTATCACATACTTTTCTAATTGATTAGAACTGGAATGGTTTGCATTTTTAGATGATAAATGCTTACAAAGTAAAGCTTCATAGTTGGAACCAGTCTTACAGTAGAAGTATAATAGAATTGTTGGTTACATTTGCTTCAACTTATTTCCTCCTTTAGCATGTTCGCTTAGCCTTTGGTTATGTAGTATTGTGGAGAAAAATTGGATTATATCTTTTTATACATACTAGTCAGGTTTGAACATATATTCTGCAAACACCTATGTTTCTTCAAATTCAAAATGAGAGAATCTGTAATAAGTTTAAAGGGGTAAAATAATTATGTTGGCAATAAAAGGATAAAATTGTGTAACATCATGAAATAGAGCAGTAAATTTTCAAATCATTTTTATAGTTGATAAAGAATATTTTAATATTTTCAGATAACTTGATGATTCAGTATGTTTGAGTAAGGTATATACAGACTTCATACTTAAAAATATGGTGTAAGGATTTTTACATATTACAGTGGCCTTGGGGCCTTACAGTCCAGTCTTCTCAAAATTTCTCATGTGTTGCAGTGAAAACTATCTAATACTTCCTTTTTTCATCTCAAATGATCAAAATTCTCTGCCAGTGTAGATGGTGTTTTTATTTTAAAGTCAGACTTTTTCTTCATGCATTTAAATCTGACTTGTATACTGCCTTTCTATCAGTCAGGATAAACAGTTTACTTTTTGCTGAAAACTTTGTCTATCTCTCCATAAACAGTTTTGTTTATAGAGCATAATTCTAAAACTATCCAAGATCTTTCAAGTAGACTTTGTAATTAGTACACAAATGGAGACAACTTTATCCTAAGGTATTAGAATGAGTAGTATTGAAATTGAGAGTGCTGGACCAGTCCTTTGTACCTTTAAAACTTTCAAGGTTGTCCTTTAAACATTTAAAATTTTCAAGGTCAGGGTCTTTTAGGAAAACCCGTTGCTATTTTGGGTGAATTTTCTCAGTCTTATAATAACATAATGCAGATTATTTTAAACTTATATTTATTTTGAATTGAAATTAAATTCTTACAAGATTTTTATGCATGTGTAACCCAAGACTCATTCCAAATGGAGGTAATATATTCTTCTGTTAGTGTGGTGTTTATAATGCAGAAGTAATCAGAATTTGTTTCAGTTTATTTATGTGTCTTTCTGCCTTTTGATGCCTTTTATGTCATCCAATATTGCTTTAAGATACTGCTTTTTGCACTGGTTCCTTTGATTTTTTTTTATAATATTTGCAAATGTTCCTTTATGCTGTCTAAAATTAAATGATTAATAACATTCTCTTTTTCATATTTCAGTGTGTTTTGGGATTATGCTTTGACCATCTTTCTGGATGAGATTGTGTATATTCATTGTCATCAACAACGTAAGTTACATGTTTGAATTGAATGATAAAAATACACAGTAAGAGAACAAAATATATGTGTACACACACACACACACACACACACACACACACATACATACATACATACATACATACATACATACATACATACAGTGGTCCCCCTCTTGAACAGTCCACCTGATCAGTGGCCACCTGCTCCTTATGGCCAGAAGCCAGCAAATTAGTGCAAAAAGATATAATTTTTCCCTCACAAGCGGCTGCATTCTTTTTTGTAATATGTATCCAGTTCCATATTTTATTCATTATGTGTGTGAAGTAATCCAATTTCTGTTTCCTAATGTCAGGTTTTCGTTAATGAAAGAAGTATTAACTAAAGTACCTGTACAACTAAGGTTAATATTATATCATTTAGGCCTCATGAAAAGCCACATTTATCCCATTGAGCCAAGGAGACTCAAATTTTAATCCATACATAAAGGTAAGGACACATAATCCAATTCGAATTACTGCTGTTATCTTGAGATGTCCAGTTTAGTCACTCTGATTATTGTTAATATTACAATTGTTGAACAGTAGTAACAGCTGAGAAGTGGCAGTGTTGATGTACAATACACAAGTCAGCATGAAAATGGTTTGATTGCCTTTATGGCTTTTCTTAGCAAGATGTTGAGCTTGTTCACTTTCATAATTAGTGGCTATTACTACTGACAATAATTTTCAAGTTTACAGATCCTAACAGCCGCAAAATGCTATTGTTCAGGTAAAATTTGTGTATGTATTAAAGCTGTTTTGGCTTCTTTCACTTAGTGTCAAGAAATGTAAAAACAATATGGTATCAGACTGCAACTTATGAATCACGTGACAAAATCACTGCCTTAAATAAAAACATGGCATTTTGTTTAAAAGCAGAAAAATTGTTTTATTAGTCTTGTAGTTGGCAACATTGATGGTTATAACAAGCCATAATTGTCAAGTTCATTACAGGGTCAGCATAGACAAAAATAGGTTTTGTACAGAAAAATTAACTTTGAACAACACTTGTCACTTCCTTTACAAAGAAGGCATTTTGTCCGCTCTACAAAAGTTTTGTTTGCATGATTAAATCACATACAGTTAGCAACATCCAAATAAATCATTACCAAACATTAACATGTCATCATATAAAAAGAGACAATTATTTCAGAAAAAAAAGTTATTATAGTCTATGACATCTATAGTCTATGACATCTGGTGAGGTGGGAAGAGGGGACTTGCTGGACAATTTTAGGTAGAAAAGACTCAAATAAAACAATTTTTTGTTCAAAAGATGCAGAAACAACATTGTAACTGATAAGGAAGTTATTCAGCATCATTGGGAAAATGGAGCAAATGGAAAAAGAAATACATATGTACCAAGATTTAAATGACTCTTTTTTAGAGTTTTGCAACATGCATGACAACACCCACTTGCATATCATGCTTACACAAAGAATAAGAACTATTATTGCAATGTGCATGACAACAATAACCACATGAATAAGAACTATTATGCATATTCAGTTGAAATAAGTCTATTATTATAACGAGAAGAACCTTATAATAATTAATGTTACTTTTAAAAAAAGATATTAAATGCTTTAAGTATGTAGATTTCTTACTACGTACATTACATATACATGTACTTCTCACAAAAAATTTAGTCTCCCACTGGAAAGGCCACCCGCCTCATAAGGACTTTTCCTGGTGCAGAAGGGATGGCCGTATCATAGGGAATCCACTGTGCGTGCATGTGTATGTGTATGTGAGAGAGAGAGAGAGAGAGAGAGAGAGAGAGAGAGAGAGAGAGAGAGAGAGAGAGAATTGAATGATAAATGCACCCTGTCAAGGAAAATATATGCAATGAAATATTGAATAATATTTTACTTGACAACTTTAATTCATGTGTTAATTCTTGGATATACAGAAGTAAATTTGCTTTATGGTGTGAAAATTACAGACATCTTTATAGAAGAAAATATCCCAGCACAGTGTCTGAAAACTGACCTAAATTCAAAACTTAAAAGACGACGTATAGACAGACAGGAGTAGCTTTATATGCCCAGACCTCATTCATGCTGGGGTGAAAAAACCCTTCTGGTAGAATCCTTGTTGTTAAGTTTGGCCATTTTTCTTAGTAATCTGTCACAGAAATCATTTGCACAGATCATTTTATTTTAAATCTATGATGTTTTTATTGCTTTATTTTTTTAATGACAGCTGTAATCATGTTGTTTTATATATATATATATATATATATATATATATATATTACTTTTTACTAAGTTGCTATCATAAAAATTCTTGTTACTGTTATCATTCTTGTTATTAAGGCTGTTATCATAAACATTTTTTTTCAGAAGATTAGTTTAAAAATTATAAAGTGTTTGCAGAAAAATGATAAGAAAAGGAGTCTAAGTTTATGATTAATTTATAACAGTATAAATAGATTCATTTGCCTGAGAAATATCTTCAACATTCAAACTATGCATTCTAATATTTCTAAACAAAGAATCTCTCTTTTCAGCAGACAGTCGTGACACAATTGTGCTTGTAGGCCAGGATGGAGTACAGCGCCCTCCCATTCATTTTCCCAAAGGAGGTCACTTGCTTGCCTTACTGTCTTGTCTTGAGAATGGTTTACTTCCACATGGACAGTTGGATCCACCTCTCTGGTCACAAAGGGGTAAAGGTAGACTTTGAGTCAAATGCCACAACAGAAAGGTCATCAGCATAAATTTCTATTTTTGACTAGATTTTTTTGCACTAAATTTATATTTTATCTCTGCTGTTTCTCTACTCTTTTTCATCAAAGATTGAATAATATGAAGTGAATTTAATGCAAGAGTTTGAGGCAGAGAAGTAGTAATTTGAATTGAAACTTTGTTATACCTGACACTGTATCCTTAAAATTTTATTTAATCACAAAGTTTTTGTATAATGTTTCCGTGCACATTTTCATCATAAAATCTATAAGTCACTTTTGAGGCAGATTGAGCTGGTGATTTTTCGCTTAATTTTTGTTTAGTATTTATTTTTTTCTTTATGTCATGTCTGTGGAAAAGCCTTTGCTCTTTTAGTTTTTACCTTTAATTTCCTGCATTTGTATAGTGTACCAACTTAAAGATGCATATCTGCCAAATGTCAGTACTAAACTGGCATCATTACCATGTTTTAAATAACCACCATTCATAGCCATTTTACTTTGGGATCTACCTAAATTGTCCAGTATAGTCCATTTCTTCCTGGAAGGGAACCCCATGCATTGTTTGAAAATAGTTCTACCCAGATTTTCTGGTATAATCAATTTATTTCTGAAAGGAAACCTTGTAAACAGTTGGAAAATAGGTCTACCAAAATAGTCCAGGATAATCCTTTCCTTCCAGGAAGACAACCTAATTCCGTTTGAAAATAGATATATCCAAATTGTCTGGAATAATCTTTTTCTTCCAGGAAGGCAACCTCATTCCATTTGAAAATAGATCTACCCAAATTGTCCAGAATAATCATTTCCTTCCAGGAAGGCAACCTCATTCCCTGTTTGAAAATAGATCTACCCAAATTGTCCAGGATAATCCTTTCCTTCCAGGAAGGCAATCTCATTCCCTGTTTGAAAATAGATCTATCCAAATTGTCTGGAATAATCCTTTTCTTCCAGGTAGGCAACCTCATTTTCTGTTTGAAAATAGATCTACCCAAATTGTCTGGAATAATCCTTTTCTTCCAGGTAGGCAACCTCATTTACTGTTAGAAAATAGATCTACCCAAATTGTCCAGGATAATCCTTTCCTTCCAGGAAGGCAACCTCATTCCCTGTTTGAAAATAGATCTATCCAAATTGTCTGGAATAATCCTTTTCTTCCAGGTAGGCAACCTCATTTACTGTTTGAAAATAGATCTACCCAAATTGTCTGGAATAATCCTTTTCTTCCAGGTAGGCAACCTCATTTACTGTTTGAAAATAGATCTACCCAAATTGTCCAGGATAATCCTTTCCTTCCAGGTAGGCAACCTCATTCCCTGTTTGAAAATAGATCTATCCAAATTGTCTGGAATAATCCTTTTCTTCCAGGTAGGCAACTTCATTTACTGTTTGAAAATAGATCTACCCAAATTGTCCAGGATAATCCTTTTCTTCCAGGTAGGCAACCTCATTTACTGTTTGAAAATAGATCTACCCAAATTGTCCAGGATAATCATTTCCTTCCAGGAAGGCAATCTCATTCCCTGTTTGAAAATAGATCTATCCAAATTGTCTGGAATAATCCTTTTCTTCCAGGTAGGCAACTTCATTTACTGTTTGAAAATAGATCTACCCAAATTGTCCAGGATAATCCTTTTCTTCCAGGTAGGCAACCTCATTTACTGTTTGAAAATAGATGTACACAAATTGTCCAGGATAATCCTTTTCTTCCAGGTAGGCAACCTCATTTACTGTTTGAAAATAGATCTATCCAAATTGTCTGGAATAATCTTTTTCTTCCAGGTCGGCAACCTCATTTATTGTTTGAAAATAGATCTACCCAAATTGTCCAGGATAATCCTTTCCTTCCAGGAAGGCAACCTCATTCCCTGTTTGAAAATAGAATGAGAGCAACTGTTACAGTTTTCATTAAGTACAATCCATCAAGGATATTACCTCTTGATTTGCCTGAATCTATTGATTCTTGACTATCAATACAATAAATTTAATATATAATGAGAAAACTTATATAAGTAGCATATTTATACTCTCCAGAAATTGAACACCTTTTTTTTTTTATCTCACCTGTCCATGAGATCAAGTGAGTTCCTGGTATGGCTTGCATCCATATAGCATCAAATGTTATCCATCAACAATGCTATTTTTAATTTAACTTTGTCAGAGTGTTTCATAGAACCTGCTTTTATTAAAATTTTATCCAAGATGACCCTGTTAGCAATGCACTGGCTTCCAAAGCAACCATATGGAAAATTAATATTTAATTTTCTCTCAAGAATGGCTGTGCCAATTTTGATCATTCATTGTAAAACTGTTTCTCATGACATGAATTTTAAAAATTATGTTAGGGTGGCTACCTTAGTATTTGTGTACTTTCTTTGCAACAAGATGAAAAGCCAGTGAATGTTTTAGGACATGTTTATGGTTCCTCTAGCTGCAATCTGACTTCTTAACGATAGCTGATAAGACTGTTTAACCATATCTGAAACAGCAGATCCAATTTTGATAACAATTTTTAGGAATATTTCTCAAGAATTGCCTTATTAAAATTATGTCTGGATGTCTCCTGTATGAGTGGGTGGCTTCCATAACAACCATTTTGGAAACCTCTTTTTGATTTCCAGCTTCACTGAGCCAGTATTGATCAAAGTTAATGTTTCTTAGGACAGCTATCAGAATTGTGTCAGAGGTGGCTGTCATAGCCTTGGTATGCCTTCCATGGAAGTATTATATCACACCCAATTGGGCCTCTGGTTATGAATGAGTAAAAAAAGGCTGAAATTTCTTCTCTTCTGGATGGCTTTAGAAATAAAATTTACTGTATTAGGATTGCTGGTTTAAGAAATCATCATTTAGAAACAACTGACATACGGCATGATCAGATAATGTACATTCATCTTAGCCACTTTTTCTCGCAGTTCTCATCATTATTATGCCTCACCTTTGCTGTAGCCTTCTGTGTTTAATACTTGTATATATGTATGTAGTCCTCTCCTAAGTATTTTAAATACAGTAAAGCACTTTATATTTCCATTGCTAGATTTTTACAGTTTTCTTAAAATAAACCTGCTAGAAGTTTTAATTTTGGTGCTGTTTAAAAATTGTGTGACCTTTGCATGCCAATCAGGCCTTTTGAAATACTTACCTTACATGTATGGTTACCTTACATGTACATGTGTGTGTGTGTGTGTGTCTATATATATATATATATATATATATATATATATATATATATATATATATATATATATATATAGGTATATAAGAACTGACTATTTGTTAATACTATTAAATGCTCAGATCAGACATTAGTAGTTTATGGTAGAAAGCTCATATTCAGACTTATGTACATAGCACCATGGTGTGAAATTGCCCAATGACCTTTATTAAACATCATAGAGGAGAAAGAAAATGATGATGTTGTAGACCAAAAATGCAAGTACATCACTCCACTGCATTCCATTTTAAGTAAGGCTATTTGTTCAGGGAGAACTCATCTTTTATAATAATTCTAAATTTGTTATTATATGAATAATTGCTGAAAACTAGTAAAGTGATGAAGGCTATTTGCTGAGACATTTAAGGAAAATGAATTGACAGTAACAATAAACCATCTTTTTTGTCGATTTCATGCAAGTACATCTTGAGAAAAGGACATTCAAGTTTGCTAGATTGATTAGCAAGTGACTAGCCTGTGCCAACACCACATAGTACTGGTGAATTCCAACTTTTTGATCGGCAAATGACTCTGACCCTACACCCCATCAGAAATGTCCAAATATCAAAAATGGGGTGGGAAGGAGCAAGAAAACATAAGAAAACTTGGATTAAGAGATCTAAAGATTTAAATTATTCTTTGAGTTTCATAAAATTTGATTTGACTTGAGTACATATGAAAGATTATGTCATGAAAAAAAACTGAAATATATTTTACAAAACTGTCAAACAGCTTAGTGAAATGACTTTAAAAGACAATCTGATCCTTCAGTCATTTTGCTCAGTACATTGTAATTATGCAGTGTGTCATGTCATGAGGTGCTATTGTTATTGACATTTCCCTACTAAATGATATGTCACAATGGGTCATATGATTCTTAAGACAGGAGTACACTTGTAAAGGTGAATATTATATGATAAACTCAACTTGTGATAAACTGTTCTTTGATTAACATATTTGATTTTAATTGTCTAAATATTTTTATTGCAATAAAATGAACAGATAAACCGAGGTCTTATGAATGAGACTGGAGCATATGTCTGAAAATTATGCATTATGAATGTTGTGTTTGAAAGTCGAGTATAAATCGTAGCAGCCCTTTTCTCCTCAGGCAAAGTTTTTCCCAGGCTGAAGCGGAAGGGCAGTAGGTTATCTACCCTGTCTTCCAGCAGCAAAGAGGGTAGCACTAGCAGCTCAGCCTCAGCATCTAGTATGGAAGATGAAGAAGCCACAGATTTTGTGTTCCGAATCACCACTGCTTTTAGACCAGATAATATTCGTAGGTATCTGGAAATTTGACAACGGAAGCCCCATACTATTTATGAAATATCAAGTCATTTTGCACAGACTCTTAAGAGTATATAACCATTCCTATTTTCAAACTCCTACTTAACTCAGAACCCTGATATCTAATTGGCCAGTACTTGTTCAGATCACACACTATAGAGAACTTACTGGTTTTTGACTATGGTTAATCTGGACACTTATTTAGAATTTGAAATGATACACACTGTAATTACTTATAAGATCCAGTATAGTGTTTATGTTTCTGTATTTCGTTGTTTCTTCTTTTTTTTTTATCTGGTAGCATGCAAGGATTGTATGCCAACTGTAATTACCATGAACAACTACTGACAAAGTAGATATTCCAAATTGCTTTCTCTATTTAATGCATTACATATTACATTAACATTAGGAAAATAACTCCTGCCTCCCAAAATCAGCCCTCCTGGGTAAATGAAAATTTGTCTTCCCAGTTTGTATATTTTATAGTCTGTAATATAGCATCGAAGGCAAGAAAATCTGGGATATAATTACCTCTTCATTGCACTGTGTGGTCTAAAGAAACCAGACCCAACAGACTGTGTAAATAAAGAGGAGCATAAAAGAAAAGGTAAAGATCAAAGACATTCAACTATGATTTCTTGAGACTAAATCTTAACTCATGAGTCAGCATTGTGGTAAATAATGTGTAGACTCCCATTTTAACCCCAGCTAAGATTTCAAGAACCAGGCTGACAGCAACTATTAGCTCAGGATCCCTAAAGTGGGAAAGACAGAACAATGCAGATGCTGTATATAAAATTTCTTGCCTGTCTAAAATCACAATGTGACTTGCCTGTCTAAAATCACAATGTGACTTGCCTGTCTAAAATCACAATGTGACACTTACTGAACCACAAATTTAAAGATTCAATAAAAAAAATGAGTTACATACAGTGCTATCACCACCACCCTGTGTCCATTTTCTTGCTTTGTTTTGTTTTTAGAGATTAACAAAGCTATTAATATTTGATAAGTAATGTTACTACTATACAGGCTTGAGTAAAGAGGTCACAAGTTTCACTAATATGATGCTCTGATTGTCACCATTAACATTTACATTTCATGACGGCTTCCATGACCTATTCAGCATACAAGTTGTGAAAGTGTGATTTTAATTTTTTGAAATTTTTCTTTATTGTCAAGTCAGGTGATTGAAGTTGGTCTTTACATGAAATAGGTACAAAATGAAGAAGTGATTCTATTGTTTTTCAGTTTAATTAGCATCTTTCCACTTGAGTGGCATCACCTTCCTTGAACACTGGCAAAAACTTGTAAGTGATTGATCTTGACAGGTGTTTGATTTGTGCTCATAAATGAGGTAGTATTATTTTAGTGTTATCTGTGTGAGCTTCTTTTGATGTTAGTGAGATGAAATCATTGGTGTTAAGTATTGAACTTGTGAGATCTTTGATTTGTGCTAATTCTTGTGGTTATATTCTTGTAAACATTCTAATGACGGCTGTTTGCATCTGCATAGTTTTATATTTGGTGTCCTTTATTTGGAGTATTCATCGAGATTAAATCATGAAATTAAATATCTACTAATCTGTAAACAGAGATTCAAAACTATGAATTCATGGTTTTGAATCTCTGTTTTTTTAACAAAACCCCCAAAATTGAGCCCTCAAAACTGAATTTTACTCCAATACTTAAAAGACAACTTGTGACATACTGGCTTATGAGGATTTTGTTCAACAACTTCCTTCACAACTTTTAACAACAAATTTTTATAATATGGGTGGAGTGTACTCCCATCATTAGATAGCACACTAGGTTGAAGTACCCCTCAAATGCCTATGCAGGGCCTTAGTGCCTGTAAGACATGGCACATGGACTTGAATAACGATTAATCAGATCATCCCACTTGTCGACTGGCCCATTTCTATTATTTATGACCAGAAGTCAGTTATTTTAGTGTTGAAATGCAAATAAACAGTTTTCTTCTGCCACAGCCAGTTATGGCTTTCTAACCAGCTATCCAGCCATCCAGTCTGATTGTGCACATTGCTTGCCATTTCACTGCTGTTCAAGCCGTAAACTTTCTCCGATACCTATCCTCCAATGGATGCAATTCTTTCATTTACGATTTATCCATTAGGTAGGTATCACTTTACACATGGGGGATACTGTATCTTCTCTTTCATTGGCATGCTTTAATCAGATATGGATGGCATCTTGCATGTGGATAACCCATCCAGCAGTGGTGAGGACGGACTTGACTTCCTTCACAGTCTGATCAGAGCTAAGGCAGAACAGACAGGAGTTGAGAATTAAGGCAGCAAGAGAAGAAATAATAGTCTGCCCTGTTGCTGGCAGAGTTTCCCCATCCGCCATCAGTGAACCATGTCTGCATTGTTAAGACTTTGGTTGATGAGGAAGCTGAATGCCGCTTTTTTCATCTCCTCCATCAGTCCATGCAAAATGCACATATTACAGGCATGGAGAAGGACATAACAGCTGATTATGTCTGCACCTTCTTTCTACAGAATTAACCATTATGCTTTCAACCAAGTTTTGAAGCTGATCTTGAAAATTGTTGCAATATCAACCCTGCTTGACTCTGGTGTTATTGACCTGGTGGAAATGGCTAAGAATGACCAAATGTGGGAGTACTCATGCTGCATTGCCAGATAGCACAGACTATGATGGACATTGCTCTTTGTAGCTTCATGCAGACTGGATTTGTTGAGATGGAACACATTTGTGTTTGTCTCACTTAAACCTTATCATTTGGTAACTCTGCAATTACCTTTGGCTTACCCTTTTTAGGGGTCACATGGAGGAAATTCTAAAGCAGATTAAAGCTATCCTTGCCCATATCAACTTTTCTGCCAAGCCAGTCTTTGTTAGGTGAGATGATTGCCAGTAGAAGGATAATACATCCAACCCCCAACAGCTTTTTTGTACTTAGGCAACAACTGGACCCTCAGTTTGACAAGCTGTCTGAAATATTGAAGGAGGAAGCCCCGTTTGTCCTTCACCCCTCCCCAATCCCTCTGATTCTATACAGAAACTCATCATACCAACCACCTGCTAACATTTCTTGTGGTGCAACACTACATCAGTTTCATCAGACTCGGATCAATTTCATGCACAGTAAGAATTGATTGATTCCGTTTATTTTGGAAAGCTTTACTTCTAATTTGTCCATCCCTCCTCCTTTTGTCATTCCCTTCCATGACATATGTCCTTATTGACCAAATAAAAGCTGACATTTTATTGAAGAAAATCATGTTGCTTCTCTTCAGGCAAGCCAAATTCTCCAGTCATTTGCTTCAGGATTTGGTACTAAAGGTTAATGGAAAGATCCGGCATGTAATTGACCTGATTCTGCTAGTTCATTACTACACTCTTAGGATCAGGCTGTAAACATTATGGTCGG
Organism: Potamilus streckersoni; assembly: GCA_016746295.1. NCBI lineage: Eukaryota > Metazoa > Mollusca > Bivalvia > Unionida > Unionidae > Potamilus > Potamilus streckersoni. The sequence goes on from JAEAOA010000921.1 coordinate 88,304, forward strand.
CATGGATTTTTGTTTAAAGTAATGAATACATTATCAGTCTGGACATGCTTTCTGTCATTCTGACATGTCCACTTTAGTTACTGTGTTTCAGTTTTGAACTTAGAATCCATCTTTGCCTTCCTTAGGATGACTTGTTCTATGGCAGTGGCAGCATACCTGGTCAGTATCCTGCAAAAACATCTGACAAGCATTATTCTACTTTTGGCAAATAGCCATCTTGCCATCTTTTTCAGCCGATGTTTCTTATGAATAGAGACAATTCAGATCACATCCTTCATAGCATTTTGTCCATCTTGGTATGGAATTTCAGACTTTTATTAACTGGGTTCACCTTTCCATGTGTATTGCATGATTTTTAAGCTTTTAAGGTTGATCTCTATCAAGACATATATCTTTATAAGAGTTCCTTCAACTCCTATTCTTAGTTTGTCTATCCTTTTATGTACCCCTTGCAGATGGACCTCTTGGCTCTGTTTCAGTTATTTAGATCATTGGACCTTGACCTCTACCAAGAACTGCTACTTCTTGGTTTACTTCATTACTGTCAAAACATAGTTCTTGGCCATATGAATCCCAATCAGAGATTACAGTCTGCACAGATCCATGTTGGTTCATTTTGGGATGATGTTTTGTGTAAGTTTATGACAGTCATTGGCAGTCAAGGAAATAGGCCTTTATATCAGCTGGCTAGAGGTGAAGGTCATTTCAAATGCTTCATTATATTTGAATAATTTTGATAATGTCAGAAACTCAGGAGGTGAAATATCTCATCAAACAAGGAGGGAACAAGGTAGAAATGCTGTTGTTGTGGGGCTTAACACCATTTTTCAGCACATGATAGGCTATACATGGCGGTCAGTATTAATGGTGGAGGAAGAAACCGGGAAATCCACTAAAAGAACCACCAACCCACGAGAAGCTCCTGGCAAGCTTTCTCACATATCCACAATAGCTGAAACTTAGACTCAAACCCCCTCAGACAGAAGTGAGATGGCAGTGATCTGTAACGGAGAGCACTTTAGACCTTTTGGCCACTCAGGGCCTCTTATTGAAATGATGTCATTGTTATGACATTTTCTTTGCAGCTGTTTCTGATACTATGTCTTATACAGGTAGAACATATCATAGGCACACTCAGCATCCTGGCCAACTGGTCAATGATAAGCCAGTTCCTTCACATGGAGTAATCTGATTGCAACCTTCTGTTCAAAGACCTGCATTGAGGTTGAGACACCAATTACCTGTCTTTGTTTTTCCATTCCTGGTGACAGGCCTGGGCCATGGATGCCTATTGACCATTTGAGGGGTAATTTAGGGTTACTCATTTTCCCTATCCATCCTTATCCAGAAAGTGAGGTGCCATGATCACCCTCTCTGATGGGATAGGCTCTGGTTCAGATTTACTAAACCTGATGGCAGATGCTCAGGAAGATAATTGTAACCCTCTCCCCATCCAAGCAAATGGTTTATCCTTCCTTCATCATGCAGTCACATTTACCCATAGCATTTAATTTCATAGTGACTAAGATAGAGTGAATACTCTTGGCTTTCCTCCTCATCTTGCATATTCTCCTGATGTAAATGCGATCTGATAATATACACATTGTAGAAAAGAAAACATAGTAATTGTAAATTATGTTTCTCCAAGAATACTTGTCCAAACACATTATGATTTAAAACCCTCTCACCCTTCCACTCAAATGATAGCATTGTCTTTAACATTTTGCTCCAGCTTACACTTAAGAACATCCATTAGATGGGTAACCACCTGTTAGTGCTGGCAAGGGTAAGTAATTATTTAGCATCCTAGAAGACTTACTTCCCATAGATACTGCTTTTAAAGTCTACATTATGTATAGGTGAGATGTTATTAACATTAATGTGATCAGTTACGGCTGTGATAAATTTCCAGTTTTCAGGAATTATCCATTGTAATTATATTGATGGTTTTTCTCTAACAGTTTCTGGGTTCATTCACATAACACATTAATTCATATGTGTTTGCTTACAGTGAGAAAAATGTGCTGAAACAAGGGTGGAAACTCCTACTTTCCTGTTATAAAGACTGGCATATGGGCTTTACAGGACTTTTGTCATGCCTTGTAATAGTACAATCTACAGGAAGCTCTTAGTTTCAGTTAGATTTAGGAAAATAGAGAATGAGTTTGATTAATGAAAGGAAAGTCAGGGTTTAACAGAGGTTCCAATTATTTTGTGTCTTTTTAATGTATTTGTCAGATGTGAATCCATTCAATAGCTTACAAATAACTGTTCATTATATAATAATACCTATAAAATTTTTATTTTTTCATGTAAATTTTGTTCTCACACATATGACTAGAATGTCTTTCAGCAGGAAATGTAATCATGTTAGCTGGATACCAGGAAACATTTAATACTATGGTATTTCAGAACATACCATGTTATGTACATTGGCATACCACAGTTATATTAGGGGACAACAATTAATGTCTGAGTAAGGGGATTGACACTTTTTTAATAAAACAGTTCCATCTGTCAATAGCTCAAAAGATATCTTGTGCTGGTTTATACCTCAATATCAGCACATTATATCTGTTATATTATTTTAAAAAATATCTTGAAAATAAAGTATCTTTGCTCAAAGAAAATTGCAGCCACCTCCAGTTACCTAATAGTAGGGAGTCCGAGAGGGGCCAAGTGGTATAAAGTGCTCACCATTACAGATCACTGCCATCTCACCTCTGTCTGTGTGGAATCGAGTCTTGAATTTGGCCAGTGTAGTTATGTGATAAAGCTTGCCAATAGCTTCTCATTAGTCAGTGATTCTTCTGGGTTCTTCTTTCACCATTTATACTGACTTTTATATATAGCCTATCTTGTGCTGAAAAAAAATGGCATTAAACCCTACCAACATCAACAACTACCTATTAGTAAATGAATTTGCTGTGTGCATTTTAATTGCTGTATAAATTCTAATTTAAAAATTATTTAAAGTTGGGTGGTTAAGCTCACACTGTAGATGACATCTTGCTAAAGGCATTGTGTTGACAGAAAGCTTGTTGAATAAAAGGAAGTGTTGATGCTGAAGCCTGTAATTTACTGTGTACATTATTCGTATGATAGATGGGGAAAGTTTGAGTGGAATGTCAACACCCAGGCAAGATTTTTACAAGAGACATCCAGAAAATATCCAATTTTCATAAATATGCTTATTTAACAAATGAGAAAATATTTATTGGACTTGAGAAATTGCGTACAATTCAAGCCAAAAAGATGTGCTCTCCTAAACTTCTTAGGTTTATTTTGCAGTCTTACAAAAGAATACATGTGCTTAACACATTTACATATGCTAGTAAATAATTAATAAAAGACTTTTTCGATATCCAAAATTTTTCCAAAAGTTGAATGCCTATGTCTTTCACAATTTCTAATTTGGTCACCATATTGCCAAATGTGACAGATGTCAAACATGTGATTAAAGGGGCCCAGAGTGGCCAAGTGGTCTAAATCGCTGTCCATTATGGATCACTGCCATTTCACCTCTGTCTGTGTGGGTTCGAGTCTAAGATTTGTCAAATGTGGATATGTGAGAAAGCTTGCCAGTAGCTTCTCATGGGTTGGTGGTTCTTTCTGTGGATTTCCCGGTTTTTGCCTCCACCAGTAATACTGGCCACCATGTATAGCCTATCATGTGCTGAAAAATAATGTTAAGCCCCACAACAACATGTGATTAAAGTATGATCTGTGTAATTCTATTTGTAATATTTAAAATTAATTTCTGACTAAATGTCTGTATTGTGAGAAAAAAAAATAATTTTTTGAATTATTTTTCCAATAAAAATGTAAAACATTATGTTAATATCATTATATTCATGATTACTCTGGAAAGTTCTAACATTCTTTACTGATGAAGACTAGCAACATACCAGATGGACCACTAGAAAAATTACAGCGGTAATCTGGTATATAATGCTGCAACATCTGTATTGTTAATCTTGTCTGAATTAAAGTTTAATGTGGCTTTATTTTGCTGAATCAGTCTTAATTGAGAATATTTCAACATGTAATTGTTGTTTATTGTAAATGTTTATTTAAAGCATCAATTTACATTTGCGGATGAATAAAAGCTACAATCAACCAGTTTCGAAGCCCATCAAACATATTCTTCCGTAAAAACAAAAGTTTCCTACCCTAATCCACACAGATTCAGGAACCAACAGAAATGCCATTTTTTTTTGCAAATCATCCCAAAACATTGATGCCCAAAAAAATAGATGGATTCACAGTATTTACACCAATGCCCAAATTTGATGAAGTTGTCTTTGATTAACAGTACAAGAATATTTTATAGAATGGTAGTTTATAATATACATTTGCTTATAAATCAAGTCCAACTGCAAGGAATATAGACCTTGATCTGCCTTTTTGTAACACATTACTCCTAACATACAGCATAATCACAGATCTAATGGGACATTATGAAACAGCATATCTGGATCTGTGCAGGTTGCAATGGGACTTGACTTATAAGCAAGCATAAAAGGTATAAAAAATTTGAAAATAAAAATTTTGTTATTTTTATCAGCTGTTGAGATGATGGATCCAAAAGCCAAATTTAGATCCCTAGAGACATTTCCTTGGATGAACCGTGCACCACGGGGGCCAAGTCCTCTAGCTCAGTCTGATGTACAGTTTTATGCTATTTCCCAGGAGCAGCAAAATAACAACTGTCGATCAAAGTTGGGAAACCTGCACAGGCAAGGGTTAATATATATTTCTCATCAACATTTCATTGATTTTTATTTTCATTTTTATTTTTTTCCCCATTAACTTTCATCGTTCATTTGATAAATATCATTTTAGAATTTAAAGAGTAATCATGACAGCATTGAGGTTCTTAAGAATTCAATATTTAAAAAACATCACGTTTGTATTTAGTCATCCCAAATTTACATTTGTATCCTTCCCCACCCACTTCCATTTTTGAATGAATTTTAACTGTTTTCTGTCAAAATTTTAAAAATGGCATTAATAAGCACCAAACCATTTGTGATACCAGTATTATATTGATACCTGCTGTGGAAACAACACAATTTGTGTTACCAATGTTATATTGGTACCTAATGTGAAAACAACACCTTTTGTGATACCAGTAATATATTGGTACCAAATATTGAAACAACATTTTGATACATGTATTATATTGGTACCTAATGTGGGCGTTTCACCCTTTGACATGTATATACTTCTGCCTTCTAATTCATCTTTTTTGTTGGCTAAACCTTATAGGCATATATATACATTTTCAGATAGTTTAATGTTCTTCATCTCCCTTATTTTTGGTTATAGAAGCCTTCATATTGTAATGTAAAGGCAGTCAGACAAGAAATTATTCTTGTTCATCTTATAAAATAGTGGACATAGAATTCTTATGCAGCGGTATTGCTGTCTATTTACCAGTGTTAAGTGAGTGTTGCATAATTTGCCTTTGGATTCTTTTTAACAGGAATACGTTAAAACAGCTGTGTGACACAATGCGGAAACAAATTCTGTCCAGAGCATTCTATGGCTGTAAGTATAAAAACCATTTTGAACTTTACACTGCTGATATTAAACATGTTGTCTGTCTGTCTGTCTCTTGTTGATATTAAACATGTTGTCTGTCTGTCTCTTGTTGATATTAAACATGTCTGTCTGTCTCTTGTTGATATTAAACATGTCTGTCTGTGTCTTGTTGATATTAAACATGTTGTCTGTCTGTCTGTTGTTGATATTAAACATGTTGTCTGTCTGTCTCTTGTTGATATTAAATATGTTGTCTGTCTGTCTCTTGTTGATATTAAACATGTTGTCTGTCTGTCTGTCTCTTGTTTCCTTTGTAGTACATACCTTTGGAAAGAGAAAGTAATTAAAGTTGTAGGAAACGGGTACAAGCCATAAACTCTTCTGATTTTAATGTACAAAAACACATCATGGGTAACAAGTGGCCGAGTGGTCTAAAGCGCTGTCCTTTATGGTGTTGTGTGTTCGAGTCTAGGATTCTGCAATTATGGATATGTGAGAAAGCTTGCCAGTAGCTTCTCATGGGTCAGTGTTTTTTTCCGGTGATTTCCCGGTTTCTTCCTCCACCATTAATACTGGCCGCCATGAATAGCCTATCGTGTGCTGAAAAATGGCATTAAGCCCAACAACAATAACACATCATGGGTAAACAAAACTATTTTAGCGACATTAAGGTTTCACCTGTCTGAACGTGATACTATTTGCTTTACTTTTTTTTTACATTTGGATTGACATGAAAGATTAAAAAAAGGTCTTTACAATATTTATAATTTTTATTGAAGAAGAGCTTGGTCAGCATTTTTGCTGCATGGATTATTTTGTGCTACATTATTTTGTGACACAATACAGAGTGGCACAAAATTGTAGAACTCTATCTTTGAACAAAAAGAAGTCATTTTTCCTAAGCTTTTGTTCATCATTGGAATTACAAATCATCAGATGTAAAACAGTATTGCACCTTGTGTGTTTTTGCATAATTTATGCATGTGTGTGAAAGCTGGTGCAAAGTTTTTAATCCTGTGGGCCATAGTACAAACATCCATTTTTAATGTGTCAGTTTGTTTTAATAATTGATCAATAATATTTTGGAGAAGGCTTGACCTTTTGGAAATTCCTGAACTAGAAATAGCTTTTCCCAGAAGTCAAAACTTAAATGTACCTTGCTTTTACTTATTTGTTTCCTTTAGAAATCAGTTTTTAGGATTTATTTGTACCATAGCCATTCCTCCTTCCTTAAGATAAAGATCAAAGCAAGGGCAGATAAAATTCTCTGACTTGTTTCTTTGCCTGGAAGATAACTTTTGAACTACTTCAGATATTTTATTCAAACTTTGTCCAATAATGTATCTTGATTCAGTGTTGTATTGTATGCACTAGACAAGTCCCAGCCATAAGGTCAAGGTCTTGGCAAATGGTGAGAGGTTAACATGCTGCCCTTGGATCACGCATTTAACAATGTGAAAGATGAAATTCTTTGGTCATAATGTTATCTACTCCAGCTAATTTTCAAAATTATTTCTCATGGAAAATCCTCTGATTCATGGACTTACTCAAGACAATCATCTTATATTCTCTTTGTATTTCATATGCCACCACATCTAGGGCTTGCTCATTGTCGGCACTTGAAGACTGTCCGAACTCATCTTTCTGGGTTGGTACATCACCATATTTATCCAATTGATCAACCAACTGATGCTTCCAATGGCCTGACCAAAGATATATGGACCTCCCTCAGTCAGACAGGCTCAGTAAGTACTAATTTAGTTAATTGCAGCTAGCCATATCATTATTAGATTCTTGACGAAGTTAGAAAAGTTTTATATGCTTAAGATACAGCTAAATTTAACTAAATTTTGTGTAAGGTTTTCAGAACTATCCACACATTAAATATATTCAAAAATGGTATGATGTCATTAAAACACCTTTCAGTCATGAAATAAATTGAATATAACAAGTCTTTTTTGTTTAAACCTGCTTACAGCTATTTTAGAAAGTGAGTTCATCACATCTGTAGCTCACCTGAGTCTATTGTATGGTCTTCATCTATCGTCTATCAATCAACAGTTTTTAACATTCTGAAGACTGTTTTTGTTTTTTTACCAAACTGAAGATGATCTTTCATCTGATTTTGTACCACTCATGTGGCTAATTCTAACCAGTTTTAATCATACCTGGCAATAGACTAATTTTGTTAGATGATTTTCATTATGAGTAATGCATGAGGTGATCTTGCACACCCTTACACATCTTGATGGATGGTCAGATAGTGTTATGGGTATTCATTAAAAGACTTCTTATGATGTATAATTGGTCCTAAATAAAAATTGTGCTTGTATGAAATGCAGTATGACTGCCATGGTGGCCATCTTGCAAATTTTCTTAATGCTTTTCCTAAATGGATGGTCTTATTGAAATGGGATTTGTCTCAAAAGACTTCTTATGATGCCTGTTTAATCCTAAATGAAAATGGCGCTACTTGGATGTTGAATATTGCTGCTATGGTGGCCATTTTGAAAATCATGCTATTGCTACATGTACTGTATGGATGGTTGTATTGAAGTGGGTTTTTTAAAAATGACTATAATGTCTGAATGGTCCTGAATAAAATCATGCTATTGCTACATGTACTGTATGGATGGTTGTATTGAAGTGGGTTTTTTAAAAATGACTATAATGTCTGAATGGTCCTGAATAAAATCATGCTATTGCTACATGTACTGTATGGATGGTTGTATTGAAGTGGGTTTTTTAAAAATGACTATAATGTCTGAATGGTCCTGAATAAAATCATGCTATTGCTACATGAACTGTATGGATGGTTGTATTGAAGTGGGTTTTTTAAAAATGACTATAATGTCTGAATGGTCCTGAATAAAATCATGCTATTGCTACATGTACTGCATGAATGGTTGTATTGAAGTGGGTTTTTTAAAAATGACTATAATGTCTGAATGGTCCTGAATAAAATCATGCTATTGCTACATGTACTGTATGGATGGTTGTATTGAAGTGGGTTTTTTAAAAATGACTATAATGTCTGAATGGTCCTGAATAAAATCATGCTATTGCTACATGTACTGTATGGATGGTTGTATTGAAGTGGGTTTTTTAAAAATGACTATAATGTCTGAATGGTCCTGAATAAAATCATGCTATTGCTACATGTACTGTATGGATGGTTGTATTGAAGTGGGTTTTTTAAAAATGACTATAATGTCTGAATGGTCCTGAATAAAATCATGCTATTGCTACATGTACTGTATGGATGGTTGTATTGAAGTGGGTTTTTTAAAAATGACTATAATGTCTGAATGGTCCTGAATAAAATCATGCTATTGCTACATGAACTGTATGGATGGTTGTATTGAAGTGGGTTTTTTAAAAATGACTATAATGTCTGAATGGTCCTGAATAAAATCATGCTATTGCTACATGTACTGCATGAATGGTTGTATTGAAGTGGGTTTTTTAAAAATGACTATAATGTCTGAATGGTCCTGAATAAAATCATGCTATTGCTACATGTACTGTATGGATGGTTGTATTGAAGTGGGTTTTTTAAAAATGACTATAATGTCTGAATGGTCCTGAATAAAATCATGCTATTGCTACATGTACTGTATGGATGGTTGTATTGAAGTGGGTTTTTTAAAAATGACTATAATGTCTGAATGGTCCTGAATAAAATCATGCTATTGCTACATGTACTGTATGGATGGTTGTATTGAAGTGGGTTTTTTAAAAATGACTATAATGTCTGAATGGTCCTGAATAAAATCATGCTATTGCTACATGTACTGTATGGATGGTTGTATTGAAGTGGGTTTTTTAAAAATGACTATAATGTCTGAATGGTCCTGAATAAAATCATGCTATTGCTACATGTACTGTATGGATGGTTGTATTGAAGTGGGTTTTTTAAAAATGACTATAATGTCTGAATGGTCCTGAATAAAATCATGCTATTGCTACATGAACTGTATGGATGGTTGTATTGAAGTGGGTTTTTTAAAAATGACTATAATGTCTGAATGGTCCTGAATAAAATCATGCTATTGCTACATGTACTGTATGGATGGTTGTATTGAAGTGGGTTTTTTAAAAATGACTATAATGTCTGAATGGTCCTGAATAAAATCATGCTATTGCTACATGTACTGTATGGATGGTTGTATTGAAGTGGGTTTTTTAAAAATGACTATAATGTCTGAATGGTCCTGAATAAAATCATGCTATTGCTACATGAACTGTATGGATGGTTGTATTGAAGTGGGTTTTTTAAAAATGACTATAATGTCTGAATGGTCCTGAATAAAATCATGCTAATCATTTGCAACCATATTGAATGTTTGTCATCACTACTGCTCTTGAAGGGATGGCCATAATAATATAGGATTTTCATTACAGTCCTTCCCAATATAAATGTAGTTGGTCCTAAAGGAAAATTATGCCATTGTGACCTTCCAGATTTTATAACAGCTATTTGTCATAAAGGGATGTTGATGCCAACTTTAAAACCTTTTTTTCCTGCATTATATTATTTCTTTATTAAAATTATGATAGCTTAACTTCCAAAATGGCTGTCTTGATGACCACCCAGAAAATGTACATATGGCTAATTATCCAGAATATATATTTTTGTGGTTACGGGTTTATATGGAACTACTATTAATGCTTTAGTGTTGCTCATTCTGAATAAATGTAGTGTTTATCTGACCTCCAACATGGCACTATAGTAGCCTGACTTCCAACATGACACCATAGTAGCCTGAATAAATGTAGTGTTTATTTGACCTCCAACATAACACCATAGTAGCCTGAATAAATGTAATGTTTATCTGACCTCCAACATGACACCATAGAAGACTGAATAAATGTAGTGTTTATCTGACCTCCAACATGACACCACAGTAGCCTGAAAAAATGTAGTGTTTATCTGACCTCCAACATGACACCATAGTAGCCATCATGAAAACCTTGTCATTATTTCTTCTGCATGAAAGATGGCAGTGACATTTTCACTAAATTATTTCATGCAATATCTAATTAGTTCAAAATTAAAGATAGTGCAGAGCCGAGATCTGAAAGATATTGGCTCACTTTTGTGAAGGAGTTTTAAAATCAGACTTAATTGACCTTAAAGACAAATCAATAGTCAATGCATGTACTTTTGTACTTCACTGAGCTTATGAACACAATGACTTGTACATATACAAATGAAGTGTTATTTAATTGTATTCCAACAAACAATATGATAGTCAGTGCATCGATTTTAATGTCAAAGTTCTTGACTCATGGGAAGAGGGGTAGCTGCAATTGCTTGTAAGCATGATATGAATGTATTTTTTATCCAATCCAATTTGTGGTTATATCTGATAAATTTTTAATAATACCCCTTAAATGGTGCTGCTACTGTTTGTTTTCCTTTTTCTTTCTGTCTTCTCTAATATTAATAATAGATTTAACCAAAGTGAGCACATGGGTACATCTTGGCATTGTCAGAGACAAGATTAATATTTTATATCCACATCACTAGGTTCAAGGTCAATGGTCATGACAAAACTTATGTCCTGCATTTTGAATATCATTTGAAAATGTTACCTTGGACAAGTAAGAAAATACTTTCCTTACCAAATTTAGTATACTAGAGTTTTGTAAAGATGTCAAGTAAGACAAGGCTAATTTAGTTTACTAGAATTTTGTAAAGATATCAGATAACCTCAGTACTCTGCAGTTACGAGGAAGGTACACCTTCCCATGGATTATTGAAATTCTTTTTGGCCATTAAATTGTCAGTCTCATTGAGGGACTGTTGTTACTACTTTTTGGCCATTAAATTGTCAGTCACATTGAGGGACTGTTGTTACTGCTTTTTGGCCATTAATTTGTCAGTCTCAATGAGGGACTGGTGTTACTGCTTTTTGGCCATTAAATTGTCAGTTTCATTGAGGGACTGTTGTTACTACTTTTTGGCCATTAAATTGTCAGTTTCATTGAGGGACTGTTGTTACTGCTTTTTGGCCATTAAATTGTCAGTCTCATTGAGGGACTGTTATTACTTTTTGGCCATTAAATTGTCAGTCTCATTGATAGACTGTTGTTATGCATTTTGGGCATTAGATTGTCAGTCTCACTGAGGGACTGTTGTTATTGCTTTTTGGACATTAAATTGTCAGTCTCATTGACAGACTGTTGTTATTGCCTTTTGGCCATTAAATTGTCATTCTTATTGAGGGACTGTTGTTACTGCTTTTTGGCCATTAAATTGTCAGTCTCATTGAGGGACTGTTGTTACTGTGTTTTGGCCATTAAATTGTCAGTCTCATTTAGGGACTGTTGTTACTGCTTTTTGGCCATTAAATTGTCAGTCTCATCGAGGGACTGTTATTACTGCTTTTTGGCCATTAAATTGTCAGTCTCATTGAGGGACTGTTGCTACTGCCGTTGAGCCAATTGACCCACTAGCCTGACAAAATAAAAAGCACTGGATATTGTTTTTAAAGGTGGAGAAATCCTGAAAACTTGGAAGAAACCATTAGACTTTGATAAACAACCTAGAACCCATGGACATGCCAAAACTGGGGGTGGAACTTGTAACTGTAGAGGTTCTAGGTAAAAAATTTCCACTGTGATATCCAGGCCAATTAAGATAATTATTTATTGATGTGCATCTGTTTCAGGTATCAGATCCCAGGGAAGTCTACAGATTAGTTTATTATGGTGGAATAGAACATGAAATTAGAAAGGAGGTAAGTAGATATTTGAGAGAGACTTAAGTAATTCTAAAACGAAAAGCCCTCTGTGAAACAGTTATACATTATAAAGTAACACAAGGATTTAACCCCTGACAACAGCCAATAATAACTGTAAGTTTTAAAAGTTTGCTCAACATTTTTTTCTTTCCTCTTCTTTTGTGCCATGCCTATTTCTTTGCCTGTGGTTTTGCTAGATAGTAATATCAGTCATATCATCTATAACACACAAAAATCAGTATGCATGGTCTTTCAGTCAACTTATTTCAAATTACCAATTTCTTCTAATTGTACATATTAACAGTTCTTACATATGTCAACAGTTATACATATTGTGGTTATATTTTAAAATCCAGTTGGTCAGATGATGAAGATATGAGACATTGCAGATTATTGTGAACTAGTACAATCATGCTTCTATGGAAATTGTTCAATGAATATCAGATCATATTGCTACACCTTGTATTGCACTCTTGTGGACAAACTTTGGTATAAAAAGAAAACTAGCTATTGGTAACAATAATAGTCTTCAGCTTCTGTGAAGCCTCCAAGAAGGAACAGTGCCTCTAACATGTTTGTAAACATAATGTGCATTGTGACCCCACTATAGCACTCTCTATTATAACACAAATTTAGATATAACACAATCATTGTGTGGCTTCCAAAATTTCTTGTGTAATTTTCTTGTATACAAAATAATTTCTTAAAAGAACGAAAATCAACATATAAAAGTTTTGTCATTTTGGGTAAGAGAGTTGACATGAATTCTAATACAAGACGTTTGTGGTGTGACTCCAGAAATTTCATATACATGTATTTTTATTGTACATGAAAAAATTGCTTTTTATTCTTGAAAGTACAAAATAAATGTGTAAATAGTTTTTTATGGATCATGCTGGGCTTCATCAATGTCACAAATTGTGATATTTTTTTTATTGGTAACAAAATATACCATTTAATGATTTTTTTGTGACATTGTTGGTTGTTTAAATTTGTATATACAATCTTGGGTTTGGAGTGGAGAAATTCAGAGGCACCATGAAAGAAAGCCATAAACTTGAGATAAAATATAGATATAATGAGGACTGCAGCTTGTTGTGTTTTCTAATGGGATTTGACTGATAAATTAATTTTATAATGTGACCCATACAGTCTATTGTTGTAGATGTGTATGTGTATTTGTACATAAGATGATTGTATTTTGTATCTATATTTTTAATTTTTATTTTTTTTTAAATTTTAATTTATATGTATTGCAGTCTTAAAAAATAATTTTTATCTTAATGTGTCTCTGACAAGTTGCAGTGTTCTCATTATGATCTATGGCCAATTTTAAAAACACTCAGCTTTTACAAATTAAAACAATATTGCTGTCTACTTTAAATTTGAATTATTCTAACAGTTTTTTAAAATTTTTTACATTGACCCAGCTTCATACTTCTGAATATAAACTGACTATTTCTTAAAATAATGAGAATCACACATCATTTCTAAATTGTTAACCATCAATACAAAGAATTTTGTGGAAGACACTACAGCTATTCAGTCATTGTATTGTTGAATCTTCCTGAGTTTCTAGAATTTTATCTCTTCATTCCTTTGATGAGTATAGTCAGACATTGATTATCTGGATATGATAATTAACTGTGATACTGTTAGAAAGAAGCTCATTGTTGATACAGATGACACTCCGCAGGTCCAGAGAAGTGGTAAGTGTTGATAATTGGTCTGTGATTCATGAGCATGAAATTAGCAAAAATTTAAATTTGTATGATCTAAATAAATATTGACTTTTTTAATGAAAAAGTTATGTTCTTAATTAATTGTTCAGAAGTTATTTCTTGGTAATATATTTTTTAAATTCAGAAGTAAAATTTTAACTTTCAGGTCTGGCCATATCTTCTAGGACACTACAGGTTTGAGAGCACTAAGGAACAGAGGGAGATGGTGGATGAGAGACTTCACACCATGTTCGAAAAGACAATGTCTGAATGGCTTGCAGTAGAAGCCATTGTGAAGCAAAGAGAACGAGAAATGTTGGCAGCTAATTTGGCCAAATTGTCATCAGAGAGCACAGATGGTAATATACCCCTAGTGCGGAAAGACTCAAGTTTAGATAATGATGTGTTCTTGTCACAGAGCTTTGAGTCAGAAGATTTTTCACATCCAGAGACTGTGCCAGAAGAGAGTTCAGCTACTGGTACAACCTGTTGCACTCCAGATCGAAAACAAAGCATGGACATGATTCTTCATACAGAAACAACAGATAAGATAGTTCAAACGGAGGTGATATTAGAAAAACAAGAATATTTCACCTGCTACACAGACAGTCCAGATGATGGTCTTGGTGATTCCATAGCACGGCAAAGTTCACAAGAGCGATCAAAGTTGGACTCTGCTGATTCAGAGGCTACGGATGCATCTAAAACAGATCGTGAAGGGAGTGTAGAAAGATCTCCGCTGACAAAGCTATCAGTTGCAAGCTCAGGGATGGAGGAGGAGGATGAAAATGAGGCTGATGATGAGGAAGAAGAAGAGGAAGAGGAAAAAGAGGAGGAGGATGAGAAGAAAACAGATACCACTATGCTGGGTGTAGATGGAGCAATGGATGGTATGGATGGTTTTATACTCATGCCTTAAGTACATAGAATCTGCCATTTTTTCTGTAAAAGATGATTCTTTGAAAATTTTCTCATGCAAATAAAAGCCAGTTTGCAAGACTTGAAATACATGGGTGCACACATGCAAATTGCACAGGTTTCTTTTGCAGTTTGGATATAAAATGTCTCTTCATTGTGGATGATGGGTATTTTTGTACCCAGGTTTTGATAGAAGTAACTGTTTTACACAAAGAAGAAAACAAAATGAAACAATTTTTAAATTATGTTCATTTGCAGAGATTACCAGATTCTCAAGGATATATATATATATATATATATATATATATATATATATATATATATATATATATATATATATATATATATATATATATAATATTTAGTAGCTTCCTTTTCATATTGTATTATTTCTGGAAATTTAAAGTTTTATTTACCTTATATTATTCATGCTGTGTTGCCTTATTTCATGAAAAAGAGCCGTAAGACTTTAGGCTACCAGCTTGAAAATCTGTTTCTTGCTGTTGGATGAAAAGTCATGTCTTGAAAATATTGTTAGGTTGCCATAAATATATATACTGATAAGTCAAATCCAGCTGCAAAATGCACAGACCCAGATATGCCATTGCATAATTTGCTAGCAGATCTAGATCTGTGCATTTTGTAATTAGTGGAAGAAACAACATAGACCTTGATCTACAGGCATGTTGCTTGATGGCAGATCAGGGCCTATGTTGTTTGTCGTTGGCATCAACTTGTAAGCAAGTATACAGTCATGGTATTTACTAGCATTTAATATTTTGAAAGTCAGATAAAAATATTGTCTTTCATATAAATTCAGCTGCCATTCTATTACAGTCCAGCAATTCTTTTATTATGTGGTATTCAAAGATATGAAGTTTATCCTATATGCTGGAGATTTTTAATATTTCATTGTGAAAAGTATACATCTTTTGATTCATGGTTCCCCACATGACATCAAAGATGTAAGATCAATCTGCCCAAAAAATTTATCTAGCTTTTCAGTCAGACATTTTCTTAAGCAATTTAATGGAGCATGATTACTCAACAGTAAATCAAATTTTGTTGAATTTCATTTGTTAGTAAATTATATAATTAATTTTTCATTTGTTGTCCCTAGTTGCTTTAGAAGCACAAGGAAATTAAAACATTGATATAAATAACCGATTTCAAAGTTTGAAAAATAAACCCCATTCTGGATGTTTATTAATTTGGATTTACCCTTTATGTAATTACTGTCTGAACAGACTTTTAATCAGGTCCAACTGTCCAGACCCCAACCTGTTACATAGTGTGCTGGCAGTCTAAGTCTATGATGCATGTTTGTAGTAATCATTAGGACAAACAACATAGGTCCTTATCTGCTACAGTGACTTTATATGTTTAACCAGTGTTGCATTACACTAGTGTAAGCCAGATCAAGGGGTAGCTCTGTTGTTACTATTATTATTATTATTATTATTATTATTATTATTATTATTATTATTATTATTATTATTATTATTATTATTATTATTATTATTATTATTATTATTATTATTATTATTATTAATTAAACTTTATCAGTGTAGTAATTATTAAACAAGACCATTAAAAAATACTCCATTGTTTCTTCCAAAATCATTTATTTGTCTTTCCTTTTTATCTCACCTCCACTAAAGGAAGATAGATTTTTAATCAAAACCATAATGGACCACATTTGATCCCTTAATTACTTATAGTACTTCAAAAGTATCATGTTTGGCCAGATTACCACAATAAGGTAATCTATTAACAGCTTGTTGTGTGTACTTGATAGCCTTAATCCCATTATTCAGCTTCAAAGCATTGTAACAGTTATATGGACTATTGGAACAGTTCCATTACCCACTTAACTGCTTATGGTGGGTTTCTGTAATATACATAAAATTCAAAAATGGTATTTTGTCATACCTCTTGTAGAATCATATTTATGTTAAAGCCAAGTGTGCACTAATTATCTTGTAACACAAGCATGGGATTATATTCATAAAAGAGAATTCATGGATAATATTAATAATTTTCTTGTCTTTCAACATCTTGAAAATACATTTCAGCATTTCATCAGCAAGATGAAAGTTTTCTCAGGCAAATTATATTTTTTTACAAGGCCAACAGGCACCTTGCTTGGAATACAGGAAGGGCCTGATTTTAAATTAGAATGTGGGGTTATCAGAATTTTTGTGCAATGCAGTGATTTGAGGAAAAAAAAATAAAGCAACTGAAAACAATATTAATCTCTTGTTTTTATCACTCAGTATAGTACCTCTACTTTGTAACAGAAAAGAGTGTTCTTTTTTTTTAATTCTTTATGCCTCTTAGGTAATTTCATATGTCAATTCAGTACTGGCTATATAGTGCCAATTAAAAGTTCATATATTAAAATTTAAATTGATTAAAAGTAAAGATAAAATAGTGCCGAAAAACCCAACAAATTATTAGTTAGAAAAGTTGTCAAGATCACTTTAGTCTGAATTTATTCTAGACATGATAATGGTTCAGGAGACCATTTAATTATTGATAACATGTTGGTTTTTTGTTCTTGCCATTATTGACTTGTATGATGTTTGTGGTGAAGATAGTAAGAGCAAACAATTTAGCTCAGTTTTACTGACACAGTTTTTATTTCAATCATTAAACTTGATGGCTTTTTGATTTTATAGGACAAGGAGCCACAGTAGCTTAGTGGTTAGCATTGTGGACTGATGAACAAATGTGTCTGGGTTCAAATCCTATCATCAGATCAGTTAAGATTGAGTAAGGCACTTTAATCCCTTGACACTTAATGATCTACTTTGGCTGCAGTACCATAAAACACCAGACCAAACAAACTATTTATCAGGAACTAGCAATGTTCAGTCATGAAACTTGATGTATGCATTTATTTTGAGGGATACTTTCTCATGGTGGGCAAAGTAGATCAGAGTGATCTACATTTTATTGCCATGAAGAGTTCACAAGATATGTGAATTATGCCTTGTCCAGAGAATATTTATGATCAGATTTTTAAAGCCACAGACAGAGTTGTATTCCATTGAAATCCATTATGGTGAAGAGTTCAAAGAATACGCTTCCAGAGTGATTTTGGACTTCATTCCATAGCACTCTATTTTGATGCAATGAGCTACTAATATGGTTCCAGAATGATGGGGGTTGGATTCCATTATGGTAAAGAGAGTTCAATGTATATGGTTTCAGAGTGCTTTTAGACCTAATTTTTTATCCTTTTATTGCAGATCAAACCAGACACCTGTCAACCTCTAGAGAGAGCCTGTTGTCTCCCATGTCTCCAGCATCAAATGGAGGGGTGTATTCGGTAGGTTCTTCATTTCTTATCCCTCCCATACTGAAAAGGGATGTTAGCTTGTTTGTTTGTATTTGGTGTCTCATGGCACATCAATACATGGAGAGTATGTTGTGCCAAGGCAAGTAAAATGCCTAGTGACACACAGTGGTAGCTGATCTAGGCTGATCTGATGATGGGATTTACCCCCACTCTTGTTTGTTATATAGAGTTGGTGATGATTGGCTTCCATCCTTGTCTCAGTGTTTAGTTGGTGATGTTTGGCTTCCATCCTTGTCTCTGTGTTTAGTTACATAGTATTCAGTACATGTGTCACTGTTTTTAATTTTAAGCACACATAAACAACAATGGATAGGTTTGAATGTATTGTTGATGTTTCATTGAACTTTTGACTTTTGGAAGACAGAAACATTTTAAACAAAAGTACTAAATAAATTTCTCAAGCTCATTTCTGAAACTTGACAGTTATCATTTACATGGATGAATGGTGTCTGTGTTAGAGCATAACAGAAAAGTTAAATCTCATAAGTTTGTTATCTTTCGGAGTTTGTATTCCAAGATTATTGAGTAGCATTGCAATGTTATATTTCTTTCTGTATTTTGTGAGCATTATATAGTACAGTATTGTTATATTTCAGCTTGTATTCCATAAGTATTTACAGGTTGCTGCATTTGTATAGAAAAATATGAATGAATTTTTCTGAGCAATACTGGACAGTGTTAGCAGTGCAATATTAGTCAGAATAAAAATGAGTTGAGATTTTCCCATATAAATGTGGTAAGCATTTTATTATATACTCCTTTTGCTTTTCTACATAAGTCTAAAAAAAACTAAAAAAAAACAAAGTAATTGAATTTATTCTGGATTCCAAAGTAAATACACAACTTTAGTTTTAACTGTACATAGTAACAGTATCCATGAGCACATAGCACCACCCAGCAACCTTTGCTTGGTAATAACATATGCACTGGAATGGATGGATTTTGATTTTCAGTAAATCCAACTAAATTCTGCTTTTCTAGTTGCGATGGAATGGATTTATTAGCTGGGTAAATTCCTTATGATAAACGTTAATGGAGGGACTGGCCTTGATGCAGCTGCACGCTTCTTTTCTGTTATTGTTTGGAATCATAAGGTCCGAAAAAGTATGTGTTCTTTTTAATTGAAATTCTCAAAAAGATGCAGAATTAAATATTGTTTTTGCTTAGGAATGTGATATTCATTTCATGTTTGAGTACAGTAAAGAGAATGTGATATCTGTTAGAAATGTAATTAAAATTGCAGTACAGTTTTGTGGTGTTAATAATTTTTTGGAGCCCATGTAATTCTGATTAGCAAAAATAAATAAGTGCATTTTGAGAAATTTAGAATGCTAAATAGTAAGTATATTTATTGACAATGTGCTTGAAATTTTGAAAAAAGTCTAAAATTTTTAAACTTGCTTTTCCAGGTCTTAGAAATGCATGGAAAAATTTAATAATAACTAAAAGGTATTGAAAAAGTCTATAATTTTTGTTATTACAGCTGTCTAGTCAGAAACTGTAGGATCTTTAGCATTTGGGAAAAGTTTTAGTGTCCATATTCAGGGCTCTTCCAGAGGTCTTCTGGAAATATTTGTTTTTTGGACTGGAATCTTTTTTTTAAATTTGAAGAAGGGATCTCAACCTATATTTTTAAAAAAGTGAAGCAGAAAATTTCAAAGCATATGTTGTATTACATAATAAGCAGAAATAAGTCTTATCATCTTGGCTTATTGGCTTTTGAGTTTTCTACCAGCTTTCTTCAGTTGCATCTTTTTTTTCAAATTTACAAGGTGATCCAATGAATTCAGCCACATCATCAGCTTTATCATCTCTACTTTCAAAAGTACCAGGCGGTTAGTTTTAGTTATCCACAGACAATTCTAATAAATCAAAAGCTCTGGTATCAAAAATAGTTTTTAACAGATGACACTATTTTTAGACACATGTACAGTATGAAAAAGTGCAGTATGGAAACATACTGCATGATTCTGTCTTTGTAAAGTTTATGTTGACAAAAATAAGCATATAATAATATATAGGACTATTTTGTTATATTTATTTTTGTAATACATGAATATTGTATATTGTGAAATAAAATCCAACCAGAACTAAGGGAGGATGAAAATTGTTTTTCAAAATAGAATCAGAGTAACCCCGAAGGTCTTAAAGATCATAGTCATAAAATACATAAGGTAATTGGGAATGAATATTGTTCCCTGCTCCAGCCATTTGCAGTTTATGAAACTAAAAACACTGCAATGCAGAAACAAGTGAAAGAGGACTCAGCTTTTGGAGTTTGCTGCCTATAAAAATATTGGGATAACCAATGCATTTGGCCCTGACAAAACATTTAGAAGATGGACCTGGTACAGTCCAGATGGATAACATCACAACCAAACTGGCATCTTGGTGACAAAAATGATTCTTCACTGAATATCACCAGAACACAAAATTTTCCAGGATCATATATTGGAAGTGACCATGATTTATTAATGACAATGTTTCTCCTCCACCTGAAAATGATTAAAAAGCCTCACCAACCAAGAATCAGATTAGACCTTGAAATATTGAAAGATCCAAAAGCTGCAGAAACCCTCCAAGCAATGATAGGTGGTAAATTTGCACCTTTGATAACCCTGGAGAGCCAAAACACTGACATCAAGTCCTTAACAACTACATTCAACACAGCTGTGACTAGCACAGTTAGCAAGATCATTGGCAAAAATCATTGAACAAATAAACCTTGGATCACAACAAATGTCCTGGAGATATGCAACAAAAGAAGACAACCAACTGAAAAATTAAAGAAGGAGCTTGAAAATGCAGAGAGATAAACAACATGATCAGGAAAAGCATAATAAAGGCAAAGGAATTCTGGATAGAAAGACAATTCTGCATAATTGAAGACAGTCTGAGTAGAAATGTCAGCAAAATGACATATCAGCTGGTAACAGATCTCACAACCCATAAACAAGGAAAAACTATCACCATCCAAGACAAATCAGGAAAATGCCTCACAGAAGAGATCCTCAAGGGATGGACAGAATACTAGTTAGAATCATAAGATCCAAGGAGATCCAGCAGAAATAAATTGCCCTCAGGCAGACAAAATTGATGACAATTGCTTTCTTTGTGAAGAAGTAGAAATTGCAGTTAGGTCACTAAAGAAAGAAAAGTCAGCTGGCATTGACAACATACCGCAGAGCTCATTCAAAGCAAGAGAAGAGATAGGTCCCAGTCATAACAGCAATCTGCAACAAGATATGGCAGACAGGAGAATGGCCCATAACATGGACTCATTCCTTGGTCATCGTGCATCCCCTCCCCAAGAGAGGAAACCTACAGCTCTGCCAAAACTACAGAATCATAAGTCTGATCAGTCACCTGAGTTGAAGACAGTTTTCAACAGACTAAGGTTTCAAGCAGAGTAGAATATTGCTGAAGAGCAAGCAGGTTTCCGAGCAGGAAGGAGCACCACAGAACAAATCTTTAATCTCAGACCCCTTTGAGAGAAATACCTTCAGCATCAGCAGAATCTATGCCACGTTTTTATAGATTTCAAAAATGCCTTTGTTACGGTATGGTATGCAGCCTTATGGGTAACTATGAGGAAGCACAACATCAGCTCAAACCTGGTGCAGGTTATTGAGCACCTCTATGACAAAGACACCAGTGCTGTCCTCATCAGTGGCAGCAGAGGAGATTGGTTTTGAGCAACAGTTAGAGTCCTACAGGGATGTATACTGTCATTTACACTCTTTCATCATTTTCATGGAAAGGATCATGGAGGATGCCTTGCATGACCACAAGGGAACTCAGCAATGGAGGAAGAACAATCACCAACCTTCACTTTGCAGATGATATTGATGGTTTAGCAGGTGATAAAAAAGAACTGGCTGACTTGGTTGAGCACCTTGACACAACCTCCACAACATATGGAATGGAGATTAGCACCTAAACAAAAAACAACTGATAAAGCAACAGAAACAGCATCAGTGCAGAAATAAATGTCAGTGGACAGAAGCTGGAAAGAGTCAAAAGCTTTAAGCATTTGGAATCAGTTATTACAGATGAGGGTGCCAAACCAGAACTACTTTGCAGGATTGCTCATACAACAACAGCAATAACAAGGTTGAGACCAAAATAGAATGATACCAACATTCTTTTGGTTCCAAAATAAGGCTGATGTGCTCACTTGCCATATCCATCTTTCTGTATGCTTGTGAAACATGGACGCTTACATCAGATCTACAAAGAAGGATTCAAACCTTCAAAATGAGATGCTACCGCAAGATCTAGGGCATCTCATAATTAACCATGTAACCAATGAAGAAGTCCAAAACTGGATCCAGCAAGCCATCGGATCCTATGAAAACCTTTTGACCACAGTAAGAAAGCACAAACTGAAGTGGTATGATCATGTCTCAAGATCATCTGGACTGGCAAAAACATTCTTGCAAGGCAAATGTTCGAGGGTGCAGAAGAAGAAGCAGATAGAAAAAGAGGTGGGAAGACAACATTAAGGAGTGGACTGGCATGGAATTTGGAGATTCCCAAAGGGCAGTAGAGAACAGGGAAAGATGGAGAGAATTGGTTGTAAAGTAAACTGTAGTGCCCCATCAACCTCTTGGGTTAAGGAATTGATGATGAAACATGAACTAGATATCTTTCTTTAGCAATATGTTTTTATTTACTTCTCAAAAAGTGGTAAAAGAACTGGTTTTGCTACAGAAAGGTATCTATTTTTAGTTTCATAGATAAGGAAATTGTTTAGAAAATATCTCTTTGTCCCTAATTATCATGAAATCATTAATATCTTATAATGTTACAAAATGTATAGGTGCAGCAATAGGCCAAATGCCAGTCAAGTCATATCATTCAGCAGAAATGTCAGTCAAGTTGTTCCTTTCAACATTTTAGGGCACATTATTGGATGAAAATATCTCATTTGTCATGTTAGAAATGGAATCTGATATTAATGAATGCTAAACTCCAATAAAGTCTATAAATAATTTTTATTTTTAATGACTTTAAATAAATTCTTCTTGGCATTAGGGGCTTTCAAATTTTTAGAAATTATGCCCATATGCCCTCAAATATGGCCACAATTGACTTAAAATAGATAACCATTACACTGCATTGTCTAGAAAAATAAACACCAAACAGAATCTTACCAAATGTGTCTGAAAGCATACTGGTTTTAGAGTCTTATACAAACTGTACTGTTTTTCTGTCAAATAGTCACTGAATATTTAATTTAGACAAATCTTTAAATTACTTGTCAGTAACAGCTCAAAAAAAATTATCAACTAAATTTGACAGCATCCTGGCATGAATGGCTTTGTACAGACTATACTGATTTCCTACCACTGCAAAACATTAAAATTAGGAAAATCATTACATCATGACTCAAACTACACTCAGTAGAAATGGACCAAACTTGACAGAACACATTCTAATATAGAGGATTTTTAAAACTGTAGAAATTATGCCCACCAGCCATCAAATATGGCCAGAGTTACTAAGATTAGAAAAATCTTTAAACTACTTCTCAAAAAAACCTTATAGAATTTGGTAATAAGGGCTTTCAGATTATGCAAATGATGCCATCGGCCTTTAAATGTGAGTACCATTTCTAAAATAGAAAAATTTAATAATAATTCTGACATAAAATTGTCTCAAGTTTGTAAAACAGATGCTGATTCATCGTCAGCTATGACTACTCTTACTAAAAGTGGAGAGGCCTTGCAATCATTTCTTTTCTGAAATACTGCGTAATAGAATTTAAACCAGTTTGTCAGAAAGCATAATGGAAAAGCATTTAAACTTTGTATAAATGGTTCCAATCTGCCATCAGATTTGGCAGCTGTTGCTAAGTAAAAGTTTCTCTAAAGTTTGTCTTTATAGTGAAAACTGACATAGCTTATGAAACTGTTATATATATATATATATATATATATATATATATATATATATATATATATATATATAAAGAATACAAATCATATGGCGAATAACAACCCTTTTAAATGCACTGGATCCTCTAAGGGATCATGTGTGTCAGGGATATATATATAATCTTGGTGGAAAAGCAAAGAAAAAATTCTTATAGCCAATATCTTTTCAGGCTGAAATGTTAGACAGTGTTGCTTTGAATCTTCACCGGATAGACAAAGATGTGCAACGCTGTGATAGAAACTACTCATACTTCACACCACCCAACCTAGAGAAGCTGAAAAACATCATATGCACGTATGTAAAATTCATCTTTAATTGAAATGATTCTCTTAAGAAATTCAGATATCAAATTCTGCTTGTGAAGCTGTTTGTTTCAGTCATGTGTAATCAGCTCTTTTGATCTTCACATCTATCAATGCTGTGAATTTGAGAATAACTAGTGTACTATAAATTCCACATTTTTTATGGGGTACAAGTTTTCATGGATTTTGTAGTTGTCCATGTAGATAAAGACTAAACAGTTATATTTCTCTTGAAACATATAGCCCCCCCTCCCTGCCAAGTGTAAATTATTGTATATACATGCTTATAAGACAGTTCTCATTACAAACTGCATGAATCCAGATCTGCTGTCACATAATGTGCCTGCAGATCTGGGTCTGTATAGTGCTAGGATTAGTAGAACAAATGAATTGTTTACAGTTTTACCCATCTTATATGAAAGTATGTGCAATATAATTACCATAGTCATTTTTCCAAGATAAAACTCATTTTAATGGCAAGGAAAAAAACCAAGCTGTAGCCTGAATCCATGTCCAGGCTGTAACATTTGAAACACTGAGAATATTTTAATGAAACTGAAGATATTTTGATGACCAGGTTGTGTTTCACATATGTTTCACAAAGTATTTGAATATATATATATATATATATATATATATATATATATATATATATATATATATATATATATATATATAGTATTCAAATATCATAGTATTCAAACACCATAAAGAAGCAAAGCTAGAATATTGGTTGCCATGGTAATTGCAGGTATTTCTAAAAGACTTTTAATGATTAAAAAATAGACTTAATTCTTTTATTTTCAATGAAAATTTTTTAATTTATTTCAGTTTAACAGTCACAGATATAATCATTTTAATGTGCCAGCTTTCACTCACTCACTGAAACCCCTTATAATGTGCAATCTGTCTGTCTCTTATTATAGGTCAGGTATCAAATTGTATAGAGGCTTGACATGAACTGTACAACTGGATGTTTCTAGTTCTTAATACATTCAAAAACCAATGTTATTCTTTGTAAAGAATAATCATATATTTGAAAATAATTTAACTCAAAATGGCCTTTATTTTATATACTTCATGGGGTTGCCCTATGGATAAATGGCATTCCTCAAAAAAACATGTAATGAAAGGAAAATGTGTTTTATATATGTAGAGAGATAAGGCAAATGTTTTACAGAACTAGTCATGAAAGTAAACTTAAAAATATGACAGTTCACCACTTTCACAAAACAGTCTAAAGAGGCAAACAAACAAAACAGTTGTCAAAAACTGAAATCAACAGTGCTCTTCCAGTACACATAGCTATTATGGCAGATGTGTACATCACATTTAGCAGATCCATATGCTGTCAATGTTTCTGTTATGAGTTTTGGAACTTAGCTTGCAAGTGCTCCACTTCCTGCCCAGTCTATCAAGAGAGAGAGAGAGAGAGAGAGAGAGAGTCATAGATGTGTAGTCCATGAAGCAGGAACAATGTTGCTTTAATTGTACCTGGAGATGTCTCCAGTCATTATTAAGGCAATGTTGATTTGGAAGTCCAAAACTGTATACCTTTTTGTCTTCTTCAAAGTGTCTGTCTCATACAGTATAATAAAGTGCACTGATGAGGAAATGCAAAAATGTTTCAACCATTTCTAGCTGGTTCTTCCAACCAAATATTTGGACTTAAGAGGAATAGCTTGACTGGCTATCCAGGTTGCTCATTTCAGTGGCAGTATCCCACTTTCTATTCACCTGTTGACAGGTCCACATCGCTAAAATTAAAATCTATGTCACCGCCTTCTTTAGTCTATTCTGATTTAGAATCGGACAGCAGCAGAACTTGGTTAGTCTCTTCAATATCAAAGCCTGAAACAGTCTACTCATCTGATATTTCCACATTCAGGATGTGCATTCATTCCATGGTGCAGCAACGTCATTATTAAGTAGCACCCAGCTGACCGGCATGATGCTCAAGAAATATAACACCTTTGAATAGTCATGCTAATTATCATGCCTCAATCTACTCACTACATACATCATACTTGTTTTCCTCTTTTTTTTATTAAAAGGACAAAAAAAGAAAAGCACATTTTGAAACATGTTTATAACTTATATATGCCCAGGTTAGATTAAGGTAGACCATGAATAACTCCTGAGAAGTTTTTGTGAGGGTGATTCTACTCTAAGAATTCTGTAATTAGTAATACCTAAACAATGTTTTCAAGCTCAAAATATATAACATCAGATCTTTGATGTTTAATTTCATTGTTGACAATAAAGCATTACCTTAGCTGTTCATCAACAATGAACTGAAGCATCCAAGTTATGTGAATGAACCAGGGCCTACTTTCCAACTGAATTTGTACACAGCCAGTAGCCAAAATGGTGCTATGTCAAGGAAGGCCACTATTGATTTTGGATTCAAAAGTCAGGTAACCAGCATTTGAAAGAGTGTGTATATGAAAGTATATTAATATTACCATAAATACTCAAGTATAGGTCCAACTGCAAACAAAATAGACCATAATTTTCTATCACATTATGTGCTGGCAGATCAGGCTCAGTATTGCTTGTTCTGCTGATTACTCCAAGCAAACTTGATGTGCTGGCAGATATGAATCTGTGCAGGGTGCAGTTGGACTCAACTTATTATGAGATATATACAGTATTTACCATTTCACAGGTGTATAATTAATTAATCATTTAATTACAGGCATTTAGAGATTAAGTATATGCAGTCAATCACAATGTATACTGGTACTTAGTAATCATATGCTCAAGTCCATAATAGATGAAGATTATTGTTACAAAATGATTTATATTCTCGAGGATCTTCCAGGTACGTGTGGGAGCACCTAGAAGTGGGTTATGTACAGGGGATGTGTGATCTTGTAGCTCCACTGCTGGTGGTGCTGGATGATGGTAAGTAGCAAGATGCAGAAATGACAAACTTTCTTAGTTTTATGGTATTGTTAAAAAAAAAATTGTGCAAATTCCACATGAAAAATAATACCAGCAAAAGTCCAGAAAATCTAAGTATGAGGGAATACATTTTTTATCGCTGTACACATCACATGGTCCATATTGTCATCTTGAAAATTGTATCACTACTTTTCCAGAATCAATGATCATATCAACACAAGGTTTTCACTAAAAGACTTATTTTGATGTAAAGTTGGCCCTAAATGAAAATGGTGCCAATCTGACATCCGGTACGGCTGCTGCTGCAGCCATCTTGAAAATTTTATTACTACTTGTCCAGATTGGATGGCCACATAAACGTGGTTTTCTTTTATGATGTCTAGCTAAACAAAAATGGTGCTGATATGACAGCCAATATGGCTTCCATAGCAGTTGTCTTAAAAATCTTGTTATCACATCTGTACTTAGAAAGTCATATTGACTTGTAGTGTTCATCAGAGAACTTATGAAGTCTCCTTGGTCTTGAATGAAAATGGTACCAATCTGATGTCCAGCTTGGCCACTTCAGCAGTCATCTTGAAAATATCGTTCTTGCTGCTGGATGGAAAGTCATGTCTTGAAAATATTCTTCTCCTATTCAAAATAATGGCTATATTAATAGACATCCTATGATGCTTAGTTGGTCTTAAATGAAAATGGTGGCAGTCCTATATTTAGTATGGCTGCCATAACAGCTGTCTTAAAAATCTTGTTGTCACACCTCCTCTGAATGGGTGATCATTATGTCATTACAACAATGGGTTCTCACTGAACAAACATGAAAATGATTCCAGTCATACATCCAGTATGGCTGCTTTTTCCTAAGTGAAAATTATGCCATGCTGACATACAATTTGTGTACGACTGTAGCAGCAGATAATTTGAAAATCTTGTTATTGCTGAAGAATATCAGAGATGTTTTCAAGACTGAATAGTTAAATGGAATAAAGGGTATTATTTTGAATTCTAGGACAATTAGTTTACCCAATTAGAGTATCAGTCATTTCAAGGGGCTCTTTTTAACAAGCTTTTTCATGGGGCTCTTTTTCACAGGCATTTTCAAGGGGCTCTTTTTCACAGGCATTTTCAAGTTACTCTTTTTAACAGGCATTTCAAGGGACAAGGGACTCTTTTTAACAGCCATTTTCAAGGGTTTTTATTTTAACAGGCATTTTCAAAGGACTTTTTAATAGGGATTTTCTTGGGGCTCTTTTTAACAGGCATTTTCAAGAGACTCTTTTTAACAGGCATTTTTAAGGGGTATTTTTAACTGGCATTTTCAAGGGACTCATTTTAACAGGCATTTTCAAGGGACTCATTTTAACAGGCATTTTCAAGGGACTCATTTTAACAGGCATTTTCAAGGGTCTTTTTTTAACAGGCATTTTCAAGGGACTCTTTAAAAGGCATTTTCAAGGGTCTTTTTTTAACAGGCATTTTCAAGGGTCTTTTTTTAACAGGCATTTTCAAGAGACTCTTTTTAACAGGCATTTTCAAGGGTCTTTTTTTAACAGGCATTTTCAAAGGTCTTTTTTTAACAGGCATTTTCAAGGGACTCTTTAAAAGGCATTTTCAAGGGACTTTTTAACAGGCATTGTTAAGGGACTTTTTTACAGTCATTTAAGAAGATAAGACTCTTTATAACAGGCATTTTCAAGGGACTTTTTTACAGGCATTTCAGGGGATGAGTGACTCTTTTTAACAGGCATTTTCAAGGGACTTTTTTTTTAGTCATTTCAGGGGACAAGACTTTTTAACAGGCATTTTCAAGGGACTTTTTTTTACAGGCATTTCAGGGGATGAGAGACTTTTTTTAACAGGCATTTTCAAGAAACTTTTTTTTACAGGCATTTCAGGGGATGAGAGACTCATTTTAACAAGCATTTTCAAGGGACTTATCTTTGCTGCCAGGCATGCCCAACAATACTGGTGTTTTGACCAGCATTAAAATGCCTGAATTAGACATTGGAAGTTTCTGTTAAGAAATCTGTATTCAGAGTTAATAAAAAAAATGTTTTAACTCAACTGGTACATGGGTAAAACCTAATCTTATAAGAAAGATGTACTTTGCATAAAGTTTAAAATTAAATTGTCATGGGGCCTCTGTAAATGGTATTCAAAATAATGGTTCTATTCCAAAGTCAAGCAATGAGAAATATGTATCCATTTGACTCAAAATAATGTGCAGGGACTATCGTCAGTACTCTTACATAATCATGCAAAATTCTCTCTCTCTTTCTCTCTCTCTCTCTCTCTCTCTCTCTCTCTCTCTCTCTCTCTCTCTCTCTCTCTCTCTCTCTCCTCTCTCTCTCTCTCTCTCTCTCTCTCTCTCTCTCTCTCTCTCTCTCTCTCTCTCTCTCTCTCTCTCTCTCTCTCTCTCTCTCTCTCTCTCTCTCTCTCTCTCTCTCTCTCTCTCTCTCTCTCACACACACATTTAATTGCATTAAATAAATGTATTATATAAACCACCAACATTGTACATATTCACAATGTTTTTGTTTAATGTTGCTCTTGACTACTCATTTGTTGGCATGAAATTGACATCAATCTAAGTAATGTCAAAATAAGAACCTGAATGGGGTGAGTAAAAACCAATCTTCATGCCAGAATTTCATTCCAAATCTTGAACTTCAGAGATGCCATGTCAGCATTTTACCAACCTTTAACTGTTCTCAATTTCAGAGGCCACAACCTACAGTTGTTTCTGTGAGCTAATGAAAAGAATGTCCAATAACTTTCCTCATGGTGGGGCAATGGATACTCATTTTGCCAACATGAGATCTTTAATACAGGTAAAAAGAAAATACACACATTACTTAATGTTAATAGCTACACGGAAAATTAGTAGCAATGTGTATTTATTTGTTTGTGTCAGAAAGTTTAAATCCATCATTATATGAACAAAAACTATTATTAGTATTTTACAAGTTCATGAAGTTCATCAATGGGCAATATATCTAAAATGTTTGATTAAAATTATGAGCAAAGTTTATATTCAGTAGTCTCTATATTCAGTAGTCACTCATTGAACAAGAATCTGAAGCAGTTGTGTGTTTTAGCAAGGTTTTAGCCAAGTTTTATATTTATACACACATTATTATGGGAGGGTTAAAGTTGGTAATGGTGGGGGTCAACAATGGACATTTATTGAATCTTACATACATTATTTATAGGACATTTTATATTGCTATTTGCTTTGAAAAGAATAAGTTCTGTGTAGCAAAAGAGTATGGTATTACTACTATATCATGAAGAAAATAATTTGTTTTTTAAGTAGCGTCAGTGTTATACAAGAATCAGAGAATCAATGCCACTTCAATAATAGTCGACTTTAAATTAGGTAATAAAGACAAGTTATCAACACATTGCTTTAAAATGAATACAAAAGGAAGAATTCCTAGTGACAGGAATCTTTGTTTTCAGATATTAGACTCAGAGTTGTTTGAACATATGCATCATCATGGAGACTATACACATTTCTACTTTTGCTATCGCTGGTTCCTTTTAGACTTTAAGAGAGGTAAGTTACATTTCACTTAACCAATAAATTCTTTTTTTTTCTTCAAAATAATCAAATAATTTTTAAAAGATAAAAGAATTTGGAATTTAATACTTAGAATCATGAGAGCTGATGTTTACTTCAGAATGCTTATGCTACAGTTTTGGATGGGACAAGAAAATTTCTATGCTAGAAAGCCACCTTTTCAATGGCTGTAATGGGGGGGGGCTATAGTCTGTTTCCTAAATAAGTTGTAATTATAACAACCTGTATTACAGGGAGGGCCTTTGTTCTGTTCCTGCTAATTTCCTCAAAAATTTTACAATGAAACAGTATATTTAAATACAGTGGATGGTAAAGACCACAATTCCATCATGTGCACTATTTACACTCATAAGTTACTTTTAGCATAGGTACACATCAGTCATGGGCATTGAAAATCATGCATACTCTGTATGGATGCATGTTGCAAGATGCCTGGAGTTGCGAGTTTTTGATGTTTTGACAATGGTAGCAGCCACTAAACTCAGTCCAGAAATGATTTATTTGATTTGTATCTAGGAAAATTATGCAACAGCGAATCTGATGAGTCTGTGTAATTTGCAGTAGAACACGACTTACAAGTGACATGGTATCCATTTTACCAGCTTTCCTAATGCTTTCCTGGAAAATCAAATTTTTTCAACCAGTCAGTATTTCTGTTTTTATATTCTCAAACCCAGGTCCAGATTGATATCCACATATTTTTTATTTCAGCAAGACATTATAAGAAGTACAAAATTTATCTTAAAAATTAGCAAGAACATAGCATGTGATGGCAATATTTCAGTTGCTTTAAATGGAAGTGACAACTATATATGTATATATATATATATATATATATATATATATATATATATATATATATATATATATATATATATATATATATATATACAGGGAGATCAAATCTAGGGTGAAGAGCAATGAAGCACTACAAACTTGCAACACTCAGCAAATGTTTTATTGAATGGGCTCAGCATTTTGTTTTGTTAGCAACTAATTGCATTGTCAGAGGCAATTGGGTGCATTTTATTGCTGGTTATATTTTTTATTGTGGATTTTTTATTGTTCATCTTAGAAAATTAATTGATATATTTTTTTTAGTCCTTTTTTTGTTTTTATTTACCTTTAAAATTACATACATGCCACCCATTCCAGAGTTTTCACCTAGTTACGTTTTTCATGTGCCTGGATATGGATTGCACTTTTTCTTGGTAATAATAAATAAATAAAAACAAGGCAATAAAATGTTGTTTGAGAATATTCTCAAAAGCAAAAGTGCTGTATAAGAATGACATAAGAATACATTGGATCATCATAGACCTAATTGTACCTATTTTATATTTATACCAGCTGTATATGACCTAAGAAAACAGACCGGTTTCTTAAGCTGAAACCATGTCACAAATGTATTATATTTTGATAATTTATGTAGGTAGCAAACCAGTCTATACATTAAAAAAGGCATCAGCTGTTAGGTCAAAAGGCTTTATAAATGTGACTTACAGATATTATATGGCTGAAAAATGTTAGAAGAAGGGGATCTTTTTTAAACTTCAAAACATCAGATTGAAAAAAGGACAAATCACCTGCATTACAAATTTTAAAAAAAGAATATACCGCAATTATACGCAGCACATCATCATGGTCATTGCTGAAATTTTGGACTTAGCTGTATGATCCATCAGCAAAAGTTTATGTTACTAGTTAAATTGGATGTTGTGTATAAATAATTTGTCAGCATGAATTTTGATTGTACTCTGGTAATAATTCACATGGATTTTTCCCATTTGTGATATGGATTTTATCCAGCTGCAGATCTAAGTAGGTATAAAAAAAATAAATGAACATTTTTCATAGTTTTTTAATTATGGCATATAATATATAGATTACACCTTTTATGCTCAGATTGTGCATTTTACTTATATCAGCAATAATGACACTTATGCCTTATATCAGCAATAATGACACTTATGCCTTATATCAGCAATAATGATACTTATGCCTTATATCAGCAATAATGACACTTATGCGTTATATCAGCAATAATGACACTTATGCCTTATATCAGCAATAATGACACTTATGCCTTATATCAGCAATAATGACACTTATGCGTTATATCAGCAATAATGACACTTATGCCTTATATCAGCAATAATGACACTTATGCCTTATATCAGCAATAATGACACTTATGCCTTATATCAGCAATAATGACACTTATGCCTTATATCAGCAATAATGACACTTATGCCTTATATCAGCAATAATGACACTTATGCCTTATATCAGCAATAAAGACACTTATGCCTTATATCAGCAATAAAGACACTTATGCCTTATATAAGGCATAATGACACTTATGCCTTATATCAGCAATAATGACACTTATGCCTTATATCAGCAATAATGACACTTATGCCTTATATCAGCAATAATGACACTTATGCCTTATATCAGCAATAATGACACTTATGCCTTATATCAGCAATAATGACACTTATGCCTTATATCAGCAATAATGACACTTATGCCTTATATCAGCAATAATGACACTTATGCCTTATATCAGCAATAATGACACATGCCTTATATCAGCAATAATGACACTTATGCCTTATATCAGCAATAATGACACTTATGCCTTATATCAGCAATAATGACACTTATGCCTTATATCAGCAATAATGACACTTATGCCTTATATCAGCAATAATGACACTTATGCCTTATATCAGCAATAATGACACTTATGCCTTATATCAGCAATAAAAACACTTATGCCTTATATCATCAGTAATGACACTTATGCCTTATATCAGCAATAATGACACTTATGCCTGATATCAGCAATAATGACACTTATGCCTTATATCAGCAATAATGACACTTATGCCTTATATCAGCAATAATGACACTTATGCCTGATATCAGCAATAAAGACACTTATGCCTTATATAAGGCATAATGACACTTATGCCTTATATCAGCAATAATGACACTTATGCCTTATATCAGCAATAATGACACTTATGCCTTATATCAGCAATAAAGACACTTATGCCTTATATCATCAATAATGACATTTATGCCTTATATAAGGCATAATGACACGTATGCCTTATATCAGCAATAATGACATGCCTTATATCAGCAATAATGACACTTATGCCTTATATCAGCAATAATGACACTTATGCCTTATATCAGCAATAATGACACTTATGCCTTATATCAGCAATAAGTATGCTTATGCCTCTCCAGTGGTTGGTATGAATGTAATCAGTCTATTGTCAGTCATGGGAATAATTAAGAAACAATTGATATTCATAACTAAAGACAGCTGTAATTATTATTTATGTATATGATTGCAGAGCTTTTGTATGATGATGTATTTACTGTCTGGGAGACCATCTGGGCAGCCAGGCATATCAGTTCTTCTCACTTTGTGCTTTTCATCGCACTGGCCCTGGTGGAATATTACAGGGACATTATTATGGACAACAACATGGACTTTACTGATATCATTAAATTCTTTAATGGTGAGCAAAAAAAATATTTGTTTATATTCTTTCCCATATTTACAGAAAGCAAGAGTATGGCATAATTTTTGCTAATGGTGTTCTTCATTGCAGCAATTGTATTTTAAAAGCTGCATTCCCTCCCAAAACCAATTTCAAACTAAGATGACAAGTTTGTTCTTTGTGGCACAAAATTATGTACACAAATAATCTGATGACTAATATCCAGCTAGATCTTCTATTTCATATTTTTTAGTTTCTGGAAAACCCCTGTAGTACCATATCTGAATTGAATTTTGAATGAATGTCATTCAGATCACTTTATCATATGTCATGTAATTTTTTTTATGTAAAAAAAATCATTTTTCTCCACAAGTATAAAAAATATTGTGTACAAATTATTATCATTTTGGGAAAGAGATTGGTTATGGCAAAATATGGGACCCAACATTGAGAAGGATTTTAAATGTTTACATCACTGTCAGTATTAAAAATTCACAAAGATTGGATTTAATTGTGCTAAAGCAGATTGCACTAGTAATATACTTTGTTTAAATTTGATTTCATAGATGTGCAGTAAAATAAACAAGTTAGAAGATAAATATCCAAGACAAAGATGGGTATTCCATCACATTTAATTTCTTGCACCTCATGATGAAATAAAATGCACCCCAATATGAGAGAGGTGTGATGAAATTTGTAATATGTATTGTTTAGTTATTGTATTATTGTGATCATACTCATGTACAATGGCAATACAAATTTCCATTTTCAATTAATGCCATTGAGTAAACAGTTCCTTCAAAGTTTCCAACTTGGCTTTGCAGTGTTATTTAAATATGCTACAGCTGTGGCCAGGTCATTCCAGCTAACACCTGTCTGAGAGCAAGAATCAGGAAACCAGATCAAATTAGTGAGGTTACCAATAGATTGTTGTTGTTGTTGTTGGGCTTAACGCCATTTTTTAGCACATGATAGGCTATTCATGGTGGCCAGTATTAATGGTGGAGGAAGAAACCGGGAAATCACCGGAAAGAACCACTGACCCATGAGAAGCTACTGACAAGCTTTCTCACATATCCACATTCCCCAAAATCCTAGACTCAAACCCACGAAACCAGAAACTAGAGGTGAGATGGCAGTGATCCGTAACGGACAGTGCTTTAGACCACTGTAAATTTTTCAGGTCAGTGTCATTAAATGTAGCTAAAGTATCTAATTCATTTAAAATACTTCATGTAAAATGAAAAGGGTAGTTTTAGCTGCTTTTAAATGATGCTGATCTGAAACTTTACTGAGTTGTAGATAGGGTATAATTCACGATACTGTGTGGAATGAACTATAGTAAAGATGATGAAGACAGGATATTACTCAGGCCATGTCTTATACTCAGCATCGACTTGTATTTGAATGAAGGATGGGACATTTACAAAATTTGTAAATTTGAGCTATACTATACATCAACATATAGGCCAGCAGATGCAGCACATATTAAAACTAGCATTAACAAAACTTATTTACAAGGATTTTTAAAAAACAAGACTTACCATTCCAGGTTGTAAGTATGTACTCCATTCAGCATTTAATTTAGTTTTCAGTTGAGTCTGATACTTACCTCAAATAGCCTTACATACTAACTTCCTTTGTTCCAATATTGATGGCTCCCTTCCCAATATTACAGATGTGATCTTTTGCTTGTCTCCAAATAGGGCCTTCGTTTTGGTAACAGTTATATGCAACTTTCTCAATGGTACAAGTCAGTACCAATGCTGATCATTCAGAAATACCTAAGGATATTAATGCCATCGATGTGTCTGCTCCATGATGTTGTAAAGTGGACAAACAAGTGCTCATGCCACATCTAATTTGGTCAGAAACATTGTGTTAACTTCCATACTCTAGCTGAGAAGACCTAAAATGACCATGTCTCCTTTTTTATTTCTTTTTCTGTGTTGCCATGGTAGGGCTTCTTATCATGCAATGATGAATGCCCTTACGGCCTTTTGTAACATTGACTTGATCAGAAGAGATGCATTCCTGTGATATCTTCATTTCTCCAGTGCATTGATTTCATATTCAAACAGTAGCATGCAAATACCTTCACTTTGACTACTAATTGGTAGTGTACCAGTTTTGCACCCATCAATTCTGCCATTAATCTAAGCAGTTTGGCCTTTACTTTCTGTATGTCCTCCACTACAGTGATTCTGTTTTTGCACTATATCATCCTAACATCCATTTTGTAGCATTCAGAAAGATTAGTTTTGGTTCTTGATACAAAGAACCTCTGACTATCATTTGTAGTTAAATGTGGATAGTCATTTTAGAGATGTCAGATATTCTTGATCTACATTTTATTCATCTTCATATGGAGTTTCTAATTCATATTAGCTTTGTTCCAAATGCATTGACAGACATTTAATGCCAAGACAGTTAATGTCTTGAAGCAGGAATACCATAAGAAATTCCACAGCCAAAATTCACAATCTGTCCAAATGCCAGTTGATTAGGTCATAGGAGGTGGGGGACACTTGCTACCAGACTTTGTGGTGATACTTGAAGAAAAGGCTTTTCACATCAGTTTTGTGGAGGCCATTTTCATCACCTCAGCACCTTCTGTGTCCAAAAGAAGACAGTTGTGATCTGATAATGTCAGACAAATCTGGTGTAATGAGATACCTCTTCAGAGGGGGAGGGGCCCAAATCACCTGACCATTGCATTATGGTATGGTAAGTACCTTTATTGATATGCCCAGAATGAAGGTCTCCGAGTTCTCAAAGGCACTCTTTTCACATCTCATTCACACATCTCATTTCAGTCCTCACAAGTTTAGTCTCAGCTCAGCCAATGTGGCTATGTGAGAAAGCTTGCCAGTAGCTTTCCATTTCTCAGTGATTCTTGCCAGGGCCTTCCCAGTCTCTTTCTCCACCAAAAATACCTGGCCACAATGTGTATCATGTGCTGAAAAATGGTGTTAAACCCAACAAGACCAAACAAAACTTTGTGATATAAACATATATGGGTCATCAATGCCCTTTAAATCATATGAGATGGAAAATGGAAACTTTCCTGAGTTTTGGTGTGACTCAACTCTTCTTAGTTCAAGCCTCTGTCTCCTCAACCCTGCTAAAGCAGTTATCACAGAAGACTCGTTTTTCTGAAAGTACAGGCCAGGCTTTAGCTAGATGGATTAGTGAACTGCATCTGTTGTTTGTGGATCTGAGCTACATACAGTTCTATTCTGACAGCACAGTTGTACTGATAACACAACCAGGTTTTGTTTCTAAAGGCAGGTTACCATCAAAAGGCAACCTTGACTGATCAATCAAGAGGTAATGCTGCAGGACACAGTGCACACAATCATATGTTGTATGAGTCACACATACTCAAGCATTTCTGCCTTCTGTTACCTTTTCTTATAATGTTAATGAGAATGGAACATAATGTTAATGAGAATGGAACATATTGAGAATGGAACATAATGAGAATGGGACATATCTTTGTCAGAGAAAGAGCAATTTTTTGTAAATCAAATTCCTCCCTACTTAACTGATCACATTGCTATCAATCCCTTCTGAACGTCACCACAAATGTCAGTATCCTGTTAATGGGTTTGCTCAAGCTTAAACTGGTTACATCTGGGATATTCGTGGCAACCTAGATGCAACAAAGGGAGTTAATCTGTAAGTTTTTTTCCCTTGATGTATAGACGGAAATTTTTTTTCGGTTTTCAGACTTATAATAATGGTACTTGTAGCTACCCCACTGGTTGCTCAGCATTATGAGGTTAGTGTTAGGACTGGTCAGCCTGGTGTCAGGATAATATGTTGGTGGGACATAATGCTGCATGTCTCTGGCATGATGTCCCATTGCTGGACATATTTATAAACTGCCACACTGCAGACATTTTAACGATATTACTAAAATTGTTAAATCTGCTTTAAAAATCAAAATCACATACATAAATAGGCATATTGTGGATTTCTATACACTCGGGGGGGAGGACCAGTAAAGTGCCAGTCGATGTTAGAGACTTCAGTGGATTTCATGTTAGGTTTAAAGATCAAATGAACAATGGTACTAGAGTGTAAAGAATGAAACCTCCCCATTCCATAATTTTTTTTAAGTACTGAATAATATAATTCTGTTGTAAAACCACCAAAATGTATTTCCATGAAAATATATGAATTCACAATGAGCAGCAGTTTGACCACAATACAGAATTTTGAGTGAAACAAGTGGGAATGTTACCAGCAATAAGCAGTAATAATTGAAGTAATTGGAAGTATGAATAGTAAATGAAAGTGTTTAAGGAATGCATTGATTGCATAGATCCATTCATGACTGAGATTGCTTTTGATTATTGTCTTTCCATGTTTTTTTCTTACAGAAATGGCTGAAAGACACAATGCTAAACAGGTCCTGAAAATTTCCAGAGAGTTGGTGCTTAAGTTACAGACATTGATAGAGAATAAATGACAACTGCCAGACAGTAAAATTCACAGCTAAGGTCAATTAAACATCATTAAAACTTTATCTGGGCAGTGTGGTACTACTTTATGAAAAATAATCCAAAGTATTATTTATTTTTTAAATCTTGATAGTACATGAATAATGAATGTAAATACATATATACACATTGTTTAGATATTATATAGATATGCAAATGGGATGAATAGAGCATTTCTAGAAAAATTCATTTTTAATTTTTGTGCAATGTAACAGATTTGTGTTCATACTGTTTCATTCCATTTAATATCCCTCCCCTATTGATGATACAGAAACAGGTTTTATCCATCACACTTTTCTTTCTTGAGCATGACTATTAAAGATATCTCTATGAAATTTTGTATACTTGTTAGAACTGTGCTCCAGATTTGCCTGTTGCAATTTAAAAAAGTTATGTTTTTATATTTTTTGTCAGTTCTTCTGTCCATCCATCATTCATTATCAACAATTTCATTTTTGGGGCAAAATTCCAAAGCTACCATGTATACTCACTTAAAAGTCAAGTCCAACTGCTGCACAGACCCAGATCTGCCATTACATAATGTGCCAGCATATCTGAGTCAATGCAACTTGTTAAAAGTAATCAAAAGAATGACAAGTTGATCTGCAGGCACATGTCAGTGTTACTTGCAGGTGGACTAAACTTATAGGTAGGTACATCTAGTACTTAAGAGCTCTGGAAAATCTGGTACACATATTAAACTACTGGTTTAGATGTGCCTTTGGAAACTACAGTTGTTAAGTTCTAATATTTTCAACATGTTTGCCCAATTGTCTGTTAATCTATCTAGCATTTACACTTTATTTAGTTTCCAGTGCAGAACTCCAGAACTGTCTGTGAAATCTGATATACATGTTATACTAATGGTGTAGATGTGCCTTTTGCTATTCAAGTTTCGATGTTTTAAACATTTTTCTGTTTCTCTACAAAGCCATCCATCCACCATTGACACTTTTGTTTCTGGAACAAAAAAGTGATGTCTATCACTTACCTGTATACTTGGTAAATGAAATTTCTAGTATATGAATGGTTGACAGGTCCTTCTTATTCCTAAGAAACATTTGGGCAAGGCAGAGCAGGGGATATAGATGATTCTGTCATTTTGTTTCATTATCAAAAGATTTGTTAGGTAATACTTGTTATTGTAATATTTTACACTCATAAAATAACTTGTAACTGCAGATGTTGCAAGAGTTAAACTTGCTTGAAATTGGACTGTATTCAATAAGATTAGCTTTATATTGCATCAAGTTAACAATCCTATTGTACAGTCTGCCAGCAAATGGCACTCGGTGATGAAAGCTAGCAATCCTATTGTGCAAGGTGCCAGCAAATGGCACTAGGTGATGAAAGCTAGCAATCCTACTGTGCAAGCTGCCAGCAAATGACACTATGGGATAAAAAATAGCAATACTTCTGTTCAAGCTGCCAACAAATGGCTTTAGGAAATGAAAGCTAGCAGTTCCACCTTCAGTACAGACTGCTAACAAATGGCACTAATTTTTGAACTCTAGCTATCCTGCTGTTCAGGCTGCTTGCAGATAGCACAAGGCAATGAAATCAAGCAATCCTACTGGCTGCTAGCAAAAAGCACAAGGCAATGAAATCTAGCTATCCTACTGTACATGCTGGTAGCAACTGGCATTTAGTGATGAAAGCTTGCAATCCTTGTACAGGCTGTTAGAAAATAGCACAAGGCAATAAAATCTAGCTATCTAGCAAATGGCACCAGGTGATGAAAGCTAACAATCAAGAGAGATTGCCCACAATGCTCCATGTATACAAGGTTTGTTTCACTCATAAAAGAGCTTGCCATCTGAGTTGAATGTTGTACACCTGACTTATTAAGACCTTATTTACTTAATGATACATATTAAAGAGACATATCCATAGAAAGTTATGTTCTTTTGTTATGGTTGTCTTTGATATGGATGTTCTATTAAATAGGAGAAACTAATTGCTAAACAAACTCATTGTGAATATTAGTTCACAGCGTTGACAATTTTTGCAAAAAAGGAAATGGCATTCACTAGCACAAACTTGTCTTTCAGGCTAACAGTGCAAAATGAGGTCCATCTGATTGCTGTTCCATGATGAACAAAAACATAAGTAACTTACTGCTTCTCAAAATGTACTTGTAACATTGCCACTTATAACATTGCCAAAAAATATAAAGTTTCAGGATAATCTTATGCATTCAAAAAAAGTATTGATTAAAGTGGACTATTTTTATGACGTCAGTGAAGTACAGTGAAAACCCATTAATTCAAAAAATATTGTCCCCATCCTTTTTTATGTATTAATAAGGAAACCAGACAAATGAGTCATTTAAATGGAAATATTTTCTTTGGTGATGACTCTTGAGATGTTTTACAAAGACTAATAATAGCATATCAAAACTTAAGATTTTCAGACCTGTAGACATTTTAGATTTTATTATTGTTAGCATGTCTTGTTCAAGAAACTTAAATTATATATGGCATTGATCCAATTCCATGACATTAAATGTTTGTCATGCATTGGTATAGTTGTTTATAGTATCACAATTTTGTAGATGTTTGGATCACTGGGATTTCACTGTATACATGGGGTTGTTGTTTTGTTTTTAATATAACAGGAATGGTGTACAAGATACTGTATGAGTGTGTAGAACTGAATCTCTCTTGCAAATTTTAAGATATACATGTGCTTGATCTGTGATCAGATTTCCCAGATAAGTCATACAAGCTCATGTACCAGTCAGATCCAACTGCAGACTGCATAGACTCAGACAGGACATCCCATAATGCACCAGCAAATCAGGATCTATGCAGTTTGTTAAGAGTCATCAGTAGAACAAGGAACATAGACCCTGATTTGCCTTTGCTTTAAGTGATTACAGATCAGATCAATGTTGTTTGCAGTTGGACACTACTTTTATGAATGCTTAGATATGGTATCTAGCTGTAATACATCTGTATAGTGTGTGTGTGTATGTATATGTATATATATATATATATATATATATATATATATATATATATATATATATATATATATATATATATATATATATATATGCCACAAACAAAATGATATAAATATTGTCCAAAAGGAAGTGAATAGTAATCATTAGACACTGACCAGTCATTGAATATCATTCCTTTGTAAATTTGGTGTTTTACAACATGCCAGAACACAGAAGTTATAATAATGCCATCTTTAATTTCAAAGTGCATGTAGGTGTTAAAATGAATTACAGTTATTTTAATTAACTTTCAGTGCCATTGCTAAAGCCTTTTTATTGATATACATGGATTTAGAAATCTCTACAATTCTTTCTTTACCTTGATTGAGCCTTATAAGTGCCAATTTGTGTCTCTGCAACTGACATGTGGTAGACAGCTGGTGTGATAAGAGCACCTGGCTAATATTACCTGCATCCTGCTTTTGACTTTAGCCCATTCAAAACTGGAATCTGAATTTAAGTCTAGAATGAAAACATCTTAAACAGACTTAACTTTCATCCAGTCAGATTGCTGTATTATAGATGCCATTGTAAGTTTTTAGTTGTAAAAGTCTTAAAAATCTTTTTTAAGAGGAAAGGTCGGCTTGGTCCATTTTCAAGAATTTAGATTTCTGATGTACTTGCCAATTTGTTCGCATGAAGTGAGGTTTGCTTAATTGTGGTTGATAGTGTTAACAAAACCTGTCTCAAAAAGCAGGAGAATATGTCATAGGTACTAGGTGTGGGTGTTTGATTAAAACTCTTGGATGCTCCAGGACTTGCCAGATTTAGCAACCATACTCAGATTCAGCTACCTATGTATTTCTGTATTAAGATATGTGACCGTGTAGCAGGGTATACCATTAGAGTAATTGGATTAACACAATTCTATGTAATATGATGCATCTGTCTTGTAAGACTGTAGCATGGTGTATCATTAAAGTGATTGAATTTACACAGAGCTGTCTTAATTGTGTAGCATGGTGTATCATTAAAGTGATTGAATTTACACAGATCTGTCTTGATTGTGTAGCATGGTATATCATTAAAGGGATTGGATTTAAACAGATCTCTTTTGATTGTGTAGCATGGTGTATCATTAAAGTGGTTGAATTTACACATCTGTCTTGATTGTGTAGCATGGTGTATCATTAAAGTGATTGAATTTACACAGATCTGTCTTGATTGTGTAGCATGGTGCATCATTAAAGTGATTGGATTTACACAGATCTGTCTTGATTGTGTAGCATGGTGTATCATTAAAGTGATTGGATTTACACAGATCTGTCTTGATTGTGTAGTATGGTATATCATTAAAGTGATTGGATTTACACAGATCTGTCTTGATTGAGTAACATGGTGTATCATTAAAGTGATTGGATTTACACAGATCTGTCTTGATTGTGTAGCATGATTTATCATTAAAGTGATTGGATTTACACAGATCTATCTGTCTTAATTGACTAACATGGTGTATCATTAAAGTGATTGGATTTAAACAGATCTGTCTTGATTGTGTAGCA
The DNA here is from genome assembly GCA_016746295.1 of Potamilus streckersoni. Lineage (NCBI taxonomy): Eukaryota > Metazoa > Mollusca > Bivalvia > Unionida > Unionidae > Potamilus > Potamilus streckersoni. The sequence continues at coordinate 131,876 of JAEAOA010000921.1, forward strand.
TGGTGTATCATTAAAGTTATTGGATTTACACAGATCTGTCTTGATTGAGTAACATGGTGTATCATTAAAGTGATTGGATTTACACAGATCTGTCTTGATTGTGTAGCATGGTGTATCATTAAAGTGATTGGATTTACACAGATCTGTCTTGATTGAGTAACATGGTGTATCATTAAAGTGATTGGATTTAAACAGATCTGTCTTGATTGAGTAACATGGTGTATCATTAAAGTGATTGGATTTACACAGATCTGTCTTGATTGTGTAGCATGGTGTATCATTAAAGTGATTGAATTTACACAGATCTGTCTTGATTGTGTAGCATGGTGTATCATTAAAGTGATTGGATTTACACAGATCTGTCTTGATTGTGTAGTATGGTGTATCATTAAAGTGATTGGATTTACACAGATCTGTCTTGATTGAGTAACATGGTGTATCATTAAAGTGATTGGATTTACACAGATCTGTCTTGATTGTATAGCATAGTGTATCATTAAAGTGATTGGATTTACACAGATCAGTCTTGATTGAGTAACATGGTGTATCATTAAAGTGATTGGATTTAAAGAGATCTGTCTTGATTGATTAACATGGTGTATCATTAAAGTGATTGGATTTTCACAGATCTCTCTTGACTGAATAACAAGGTGTATCATTAAAGTGATTGGATTTACACAGATCTCTCTTGACTGAATAACAAGGTGTATCATTAATGTAATTGGATTTACACAGATCTGTCTTGATTGGGTAACATGGTGTATCATTAAAGTGATTGAATTTACACAGATTTGTCTTGATTGGGTAACATGGTGTATCATTAAAGTGATTGGTTTTATAGGAATGTCTTGTAAGACTGTAGCATGATGTGGTATTAAAGGTATTGGATTAACACAGATCAATGTAGCATGGTGTATCATTAAGGTGATTGGATTTACTCAGATCTCTCTTGACTGTAGTATGGTGCATCATTAAAGTGATTGGATTTATACAGATGTCTTGATTGTATAGCAACAAAGTGGATGGATTTACCCAGATCTGTCATGTAAGAGTATAGCATAGTGTATCTTTAAAGTGTTTGGATTAAGACAGACCTGTCTCAACTGTGTAGCATGGTGTAACATGGATCTGTCTTGTAAGACTGTAGCATGGCATATCATTAAAGTGATTGGATTTAAATGGATCTGTCCTGCAAGACTGTAGCATAGTGTATCATTTTAGTGATTGAATTTACACATATCTACCTTTTGCATAATAATATTTTTGTTGCTTCAGCCTTTAATCCATGACTCTAGTTAGTCGTGATCTGCTATGATATTGAAGTTATTTATTGGATCGCATTATTCTACATACATTTCTATCTTTTCAGGATGCCATTTTACGGGTAAAAATTAGTATCATTTTATTTTACATCAGTCTGGTGCAGAAAGCATTTTTCACAAAGATTCTCTTTAAATGGTGGAGTTTAAAGTGCTGGTTTGAGTGGAGTCAAAACACAATTATAAAAGCATCTGTCTCATGAATACATTCTGTGGTATCTATCTTGCATAAACAGGTTTCATTGCTTATTGAAAAATGCATGATATTTATTTATTTTTAAATTAATTGCCAAAGATTTCTGTTTGTCAGTACAGACATTTATTCACCAAGAGCAATTTGTTAGGAATGGAATCTCAAGTTAGTAGCATTCAGGTCAGATGACACACTGTATTCAAAGAAGTTTTTGGATCACAGAATTGAAAGTTCAGGTTCAAAAATACTAGATTTGAAGTAAAATTTTCTTCCTGTGATTTAACATGCAAGGATGGGAATTAGTTACAAAGTTCCTGATAGTTCTTTGATTATAATTTGCTTTCTCTGTGGCATAGAATTCATCGGAGATACGTAAATTGCAATAGCTGTTGACTGTCTGTAAGCAAAATTGGGGGTTCTGGAGCATAATAATCAGACTGGTCAAATTTTAGCCAAATCTTGGTAAATATGTCAAGCAAGTTTTAAAAACGGGGATTTTTCTGCATTTATTATATTTTATGGTACCATGGAAACAAAGTGTAACATAGGAAACATGAAAATTGAGTGCTGAACTTTGGGATAGTTTCATAAAAAGCTTTTTTATAAGTTAGCAAATTCAGGGCTATCATCCCTTGATGACGCTTGTTCTCTTTTAAGTTTACAGAATGTTAAGATTATCCAATTTTTAGCTAGAGCTGGGCTTTTAAACTCAGTTTTAGGAGCAAGGATAAAATTGTTGTTTAAATTTTAACAATATGTATATTCATTAAACATATGTATATGCTAAGATCTTGTTTTATAAAATAAATTATAACTTGCACTTACCCATAATATGTACATTGTACAAGTATCCCATTTAATAGTCATTCATATGATGTATAATTTATAATTTAGTCATTATAATAGATTCAAGCAAATGCACATCTTCAATAATGTTTAAATGGTTATTACCTTGTGTGTGAAAATAAACTTTGTATTTTTTAGTCACTTGTGTTGCCAAAATGCTTAAGTGTATGAAAACTACTCATTATTCCTACCCACCCATCCAAAAAGATGATATATTGTACAGATTTTTGCTTACATTTTCATTAATGTATTACTGTATTTCTGTGTTATAGTGTGAATATAATACTGCACTGTGATCATGGAAAAAAATGTTTATATTGACTAAAAAAGTATTCTTAAATTATAAATAACCCAGAAATAATAATAATAATAATAATAATAATAATAATAATAATAATAATAATAATAATAATAATAATAATAATGTCATCATGATGCAAAGGGAGATAACTAGAGAGTATATGGGTGTTTACAAGAGTGACTTTAATCTCAACCAGCACAATCTGTGTCAGCATATATAATTTATAGATATCAGTTTGGCAATTAGATACTGTACTCCTCTAATGGATTACTTATGTCAATAGGAAGGACATTTTCATAGTATTAGTAGTGATGCTGAGGAGGTGCAGTAGTTCACTGGTTAAAATGCTGGACTTTTGATCAAAAGGGTGCAAGTTCAAATCTTACAATTGGATCAGCCTTGTTTGGTTACTATGGTGTGTCCTTGGACAAGGCTATTTACTCCAGCTGCCTTTGCTCTAAATAATCTGCATATTGCTGTGTCGTAAAACACTAGACCAACAACAGATCCTAATAAAAAGTATTGGTATCCACTGATTTATAACATCATAGTAGGCATCTTAGTCAACAATGATGCAAGTTTACTGAAAGTTATTTATGTCTTATAACATTCTATATATATATATCAGTTTTATGTTTATTATAAAGGTAAAAATTTGTGTGTTACATTTCACATACTTTTATTGATATACCTTTAGAAAAGATAACAGCATTGTCTAGTGCCAAAACTTCAGGCTTCTTGAATTTGTTTGACCTTTTTTTTCTTATTTTTCCTAAGACATTGGTTTGGATTTTACTTGCAGAAAGCTGAAGTGGGTCACATGACCCAAGCAACAGTGGGCAGAGTTGATGAATTGGTTTTCTGTAAATTTTATTTCCTTTCCATCACTATTTACAGGACATAAAATCTTATTTTTTTCTAAATAAGATTGTATACATTCATCTTTGGCAGCTATGATTCTTAATCTCCTATAAAATGATATTAGATCTTGTGTTTGTCAGGAAAATCCAACTCAGTGTACTTGATATTCGGCACTTTCTTGGTGCTATTTCATTCCTCAGTTCATGTTTTGCTTCCTATGTTCATGTCAACTGCGAAGTTATCATTGTAATATTTTTGTTCAAAGTTATCTTTGTAATATTTTTGTTTTACATATTTACAATATTCTGTTTGTATATATGCTTGCCTACTGAGTAAGCATTCGTGTATGTACTAATGATGAGATGAGATATGGTGAAAGGTGAAGCGGACGAATCTCTTGTGCTTTTTCCATTAACTAACACGTGAAACACATACAATCGTCCTTCATTGTGTAGTCTGTAATATACTTCTCTCATAAAACCCATTAAACTGACCAAACTTTGTTTTATTTTTGGCTGCTTGATTTGATTCGCTGGATCATTTTTTATGTTGAAAACCAAATATGTTGTGTTTAATTCAGTATACCCAATATGTGTTTTGTACACTGTTAGATGACAACCTTGATGGAACTATCCTCTGTACAAGGTCTTTTGTACACTGTTAGATGACAAACTTGATGGAATTATCCTCTGTACAAGGTCTTTTGTACACTGTTAGATGACAGCCTTGATGGAACTGTCCTCTGTACAAGGTCTTTTTTACACTATTAGATGACAGCCTTGATGGAACTGTCCTCTGTACAAGGTCTTTTTTACACTGTTAGATGACAGCCTTGATGGAACTGTCCTCTGTACAAGGTCTTTTGTACACTGTTAGATGACAGCCTTGATGGAACTGTCCTCTGTACAAGGTCTTTTTTATACTGTTAGATGACAGCCTTGATGGAACTGTCCTCAGTACAAGGTCTTTTGTACACTGTTAGATGACAACCTTGATGGAACTGTCCTCTGTACAAGGTCTTTTGTACACTGTTAGATGACAACCTTGATGGAACTGTCCTCTGTACAAGGTCTTTTGTACACAGATGACAGCCTTGATGGAACTGTCCTCTGTACAGTTTTACACTTAGATAACAGTCATGATGGAACAAAACTCCATGGTTATTACACACATTACTTTTATGCCTATATGTTTATATAATTTACAGAAATCAATTAAAGAGTCTTTTTTCTAGTCTGTTGTTTTGTAATAGGATATTATCTTTAAGTCATGAAGAATATCTGTAGTGCTTTCTGTTAATGACTTTTTGCATAATGAACTGTTCTCTTTTATTGTTTGATTGGGTATTGTGTCAAAAGCAATAACACTGTCCTTCACAAAACAACACTGTAAGAGCACAGTACCCGAAGGGAAAAGGCAATAATAACTTTTTTGCATCACAAGACTTCAAGTGACATCATATACCATTTGGCACTAGTATGAATTCGAAACAGTTTAATTCCTATAGTAAGGTGTAGCATTCCATGTTCAAGGGGAAATACATACTAACATAAAATATATATCTGTAATCAGCCAGTCAGACCCGAAGAATTTGTTATGTGATATGCAAACACCATTAAACAACCATTTGAATAAAAGAGAAACAATATAGATTAAACAAATTTCACTTTAGGAGAATACTCTTTTCAAAGCTAGATAAAGGCTTTTTTGTAAAATAATATTTGTTATGTTTCTTTTTTTAGAAGAATTAATATTAATGTGTACTTTTTTTGCCAGTCAGCATGTTTATAAAGCTTATCCCGCTTTCAGTAGACATACCTGGTCATATCTATCTACTCTTTCTGTCGACAAACAAGATGGAAATTTATAATGGAATTCCAACATAATCTTCTACATGTAGATTAACAATTTCACTTTATTGTTTATATATTTTCATTCCACTTACATGTTCTGCTTTAACTTTTGTTACAATCTTTTTCATATTTGCTGTGATATTGAAATTGATATATTTTTTGTGCATTACCATGTCATATATATTATCCATTCCCATTCAAATAGATGATACATGATCATGATACTGTCCTATTTTCTAGATATAGTTTTAAATTTTGTAATAGATTTCAGCACCACATAAAATTTAAATACACAAAATGTTTTGTAGATACATTTTTTAAGCTGGTGGAAAACAGAAACTTATTTTTGACCCACATTCAAAGAAGTGATCAAATAGATTACCATGTGATATAGCAATTGCATTGATTTCTCTAATTATAGCCAGAGTCCTAGCTTTATGTTTTATTCTTTCTAGTGGCTGATTAGGCCAGAGACTGTTAACCAAATCTAATGATTGGTATTTCACCAATGGATTACCTTAAAATTGCAACTCCATTGCCTTATATAACCAATTTTTGGTTGTGAATTAATATGTGGAGAGAGCCAGATTAATTTTAATTCAATACCTACTACATTAAAAAACAAACTATTTCTTTCCAATGTGGAGGCCATCAAATTTGTAGGACAGAAACCTATCATTTCTCTGTACCATCACCACTGGTTTGTCTCGATGTGGACATGCATTAAAAGGGATGTCACTCTTACTGAAAAGATAACTCAGAAACATGCATCTAAAATAACTGCTTCTTTGTGCAAACTAATCTCCAGTGATAATATATCTACACAAACATAAAGAAAAACAAACTGCAGCCAGATTTCTTTGTTTGTAACAGATAACAACATAACATTATTATGGAGGTGTTCTGTATTTTGATCACAAACATATAAAGCAGCCTGGTTTACTACTATCTTCCTACAAGCATATAATGCAGTCTGGTTTACTACTGTCTTCTCAAAAGCATCAGTATATAATGGAGATATTAATATTTTTAAAAGATGTTTTTGAAAAAATGTAAATTTTCATTTGCAAACAATATCCAGACTGTAAGAAAAGTGTTTTTTTATGGTCTGAAAAGTTGGATAAATGGCAGTATATAATCTAAAGACAACAGAGTGGTGAAAGTCTTTTTTTTACACTTTCTTTGACAAAATGCATGAATATTCTTCAGGAATATATTTTTAATTGCAAGAATAATGTGAGATTGCAGTTTATAATTTAAGAGATGTAACTATTTTTGGTTGTCAACACAAGTTACATAAATAGTGTTCCCAGTTGGCTATTGCTGCTTATTAAGCATTTCCATCACTGAAAATACTGTTCCAGAATGAGCAGCCAATTTTTAAATAACACTTGGCAGTCTAAAAATGTGGCAACTTTAGACTATTAATACCTTGCTTGGTCAAAAAGCAAGAAAACACAAGAGTATTCCAGTTGTGTTGAGGTTATATCACATAGTAAAGTGTCTTTCTGGGAAATAAGATGTGTTTAGGTAATAACGCATAGTGAAGTGGCCTTCTGGGAAATAAGATGTGTAGTAATATCACAAAACTATTACCATGCCCAATTTATACAAACCTATTCTCAGATATTATTCATATAATGGCTGAGTACTTGTACAAACCCTGAAACAGTTAATGTTGCCAGTGAAAATGAAAGTACAATGCATATGGAATATAGAGTGAAAGCAAAAGGATTGGAGAATAAATGAATAAATGAAAAAGAAATGCAGAATGAACTCAAATGATGAAGGCAATGTGAAGGAAAGAGTAAGTCAATGAATGATAAATGATTGTTTAGGTCATAAGAATTGAAACATAAGTGAATCAGGTTTTTACTACTTTGTGGTTCAGAAAAATACAATATTGTATTTCCAAGTAGGATTAACTTTTTTTTTGTACATAAAACTATCCAGACCCCAAGATTACAAGACTGTACATTTGAAACCTCAACTATCCAGACCTCAAGATTACAAAACTGTACATTTGAAACATCAACTATCCAGACCTCAAGATTACAAGACTGTACATTTGAAACCTCAACTACCAGACCTCAAGATTACAAAACTGTACATTTGAAACATCAACTATCCAGACCCCAAGATTACAAGACTGTACATTTGAAACCTCAACTATCCAGACCCCAAGATTACAAGACTGTACATTTGAAACCTCAACTATCCAGACCTCAAGATTACATGACTACAGACTACATTTGAAACCTCAACTATCCAGATCTCAAGATTACAAGACTGTACATTTGAAACCTCAACTATCCAGACCTCAAGATTACAAGACCTTACATTTTGAAACCTCAACTATCCAGATCCCAAGATTACAAGACTGTACATTTGAAACCTCAACTATCCAGGCCTCAAGATTACAAGATAGTACATTTCAAATCTAAACTATCCATACCCAAGATCACAAGACTACATTTTAAATCTAAATTATCCAGAACCCAAGATTATAGAAAATTCTTATATTGAAATTTAGTTCTGGCTCTCATTCATGATATTATGTTTAATGTCGAGTCATGGACCAATATGATCTGGTTGTGCTGGCCATATGACATCTGATTGGCTAATGTTAAATAATAGACCAATATGACTTCTGATTGGTTAATATCAATTCACTTGCAGATCAGACTTTATAGTTAACTTCCGAGTCAAAGTCTAGTTGAAATGTTTGATAATCTTCAAGTGAGGTGTTGAAATGTCCAATAATTTACTTTCACAGTTATGAATCAATCATATTTCACATAAAATTCATTAAATACAGGTTAAGTTCCTATGTATCTATGTATGTATAGGGTTTTAGCAGCACATCAACACAATCATGACTATTGATATATTCATGTATTCACAGATAAGTCCACAAATGTATGAAAACCAGTAATTGCAAAATAAAGTTATTTATTTTTAAAGTATTGTACAACTTTACAGTATTGTCTTAGAGTTTATGGGAAATAAATTTTCTATTTTTCAGTACCTTTCAATAAAGGCAGTTAAATTCCAAATTTTCCACTTCAGCCAATATAATTTAAATAATTTTAATCATTTTAGATAAATATGAGCGATGGAGAAAGTGTTGCGTAATTGAGTATTTATGTAGTATTATGCTGTTGATGAATACATGCTTGAGAAAATCCGAAAATGAAGGTCTCATATTAATCAATAGCCAACGTTCTTTTTATATATCAGCTTGTACATCCATAGTAAAAGCAAATTACTTTTACTTCTTTGAAAAATTTAATATGATGATGGTGTGATTTTGTAAAATGTATGTAACAGGGCAAGCATTATATACAGTTAGATGCAGATATGTTCTTATAAAACACTTTGAATATTGGATGTATCACATTTAAACAGATCTCTCCTTTTGATTAAAATCATATAAAAACACATTTATATTGAATGTGATTATATGTATGCAGTGTAAAAGTGGACAAAATAATCATTCGGATGGCCATTCTAGATATCACTCTGAAATACATTCATCTGCATTTGTCTCCAAAATTGAATTGTTGCTTACCTTTTCCTTTACTGAATGTGGATTTTAGTGTTAGTTTTAAATGATTCATTATATTATTCTACTTTATTCATTTTTTTATACTTTTTTACATTTTTGTTATTAATGCATTTTGTTACAAAATTTCATGATAGTATCACAGAGAAGAAAATTAACATGCTAATTTCTTATTTATTTTTATGAAACCATTTTTTTATTGGTAAATAAATTAAAACATCACTGAACTTTATCAATTGTAAGCTGATTTACTTTGCTGACTGACTGTATTGTAGCCCATAAAAGCCACTTGAGCACAAGTCAGACTCCTGTATCTAGGACACTTCTATAATATAACTCAAAGTTTGGGTTTCTGCAATGTCCAGTTTAGGTAAATTTTTCTGTGGAGGTGACTTTTAGAAAGAGATTGATATATTATTGTTGCAAAAGATTAAAATCCAACGTAGATGTTTTATATGCCAAAGCCAATCATAAGATATTTAACTTCTGGATAATTTCAGTATTGACTGGCTGATCATAAATGGTTTGTTAATTAAATCTTGTAGTCAGTCATTTTGCTAAAATTGATTTTTTTATTTGAGTTTTTTAACTGACATAAAAAGGATTAAATCAAAACATTGTTTTTTAATTCACACATTCATGTTCATGCACTTGAAGTAGTTAAAACTGTTTTCTTTATTGCTTAAAACTGAAATATTTTAATTGAAGTTATTTAATAATATTAGCCACCATTTCCCCCAGAGATATTTCTAACAATGATCTTGGGGAGATGTTTCTTGGCTTTTTGTAAAAGCTTACTGCCTGTTTTTTACACAAAAATCTGAAAATGTTCCAGAGCCAATGTTTTCTTGGATATTTGTAAATTTACTGCCAGTGGCATGTTTTAAAGACAAAACCAAAAATGCTACAGAAGGGATGTTACCTTAGCATTTTGCTAAACTCTTCCCTACCTATGGCATAATACACACAAAAAATTAACTTTGATAATCAAGTTTAAATTTTGAATCAACTTAAAGCAACAAAACTAATCTACTTATATTAATATTACATTAATATCACCCATACTTCCAAAATTAGTGTATTTACTCATGATATTTCATTGACATCAAACATCCTTCAAAAATTTAGTATTCCTGCCTGGGGTATTTCATTGAAATCGTCCATACTTTCAAAATTAGTCTACTTACTAGGTATGTTTCATTGATAACACCCATATTTCTCAAAAGTTTGTTTACCTACCTGAGATATGTCACTGATATCACCCATACTGCCAAAACACTTTGTGAGATTAAGATGATACAAACATGTCATTATGAGTTTTACAGTCTTCAAGTAAAATCAAAAGATCCAAATTTTGGTCCTAATATACATTGTAGGGAGTTCTCGAATGATTCTTGCAACAGGAATGAGCATCAATAATTGCTTCTTCACTATTATGGAATTGTTTAGTCATCCGTTAATGCCCTTTTCCTTATTAAAGAATTGTACCAATTGTTTAGTCATCCTTTAATACCCTTTTCCCTATTAAGGAAACATGCCAGTTTTTGAATCATCAGTGAATGACCTATTCCCTATTTAAAAATTTTAACAATTATTTAATCTTCCCTATCAAGGAATTATCCAAATTGTTTATTCATCAATGAATGACTTTTTCCCCATCAAGAAATTATTTCAATTGTTTAATCATAAATGAATGACATTTTTTATGTTAAGGATTCATCCTAATTATTTAATCATCACTGAATGACCATTTCCCAGTTAAGGAATTGTCTCAATTGTTTAATCATCAATGAATGACATTTTCCCAGTTAAGGAATCATCCCAATTGTTTAATCATCAATGAATAACCTTTTCCCTGTGATGGAATTAACCCAATTGTTTAATCATCAATGAATGACCTTTTTCCATGTTAAGGAATCATCCTAATTGTTTAATCATCAATGAATTACCTTTTTTCCTATTAAGGAATCTTTCCAATTGTTTAATCATCAATGAATGACCTTTTACCTGTTAAGGAATCATCACAATTGTTTAATAATCAATGAATGACCATTTTCCAGTTAAGGAATCATCCTGATTGTTTAATAATCAATGAATGGCCATTTCTCAGTTAAGGAATCATCACAATTGTTTAATCATCAATGAATGACCTTGTCCGAGTTAAGGAATCATCACAATTGTTTAATCATCAATGAATGACCTTGTCCCAGTTAAGGAATCATCCTAATTGTTTAGTCATCAGTGAATGCCAATTGTTTGATCCTAATGACTTTGAATTATCTCAAGTTGCTTGTGTTGCTCCAAGTCAAGAAAAAGTATAAAATCTTAGATTTCATTATTCAGTGAATTATGGCAAAGTCCAAAAGGTCCTTGGGTATAAGGATTTTATGATGGCCTCCATATATATTTTTAAGGATATTCTATCATTCCTGTGAGGGAATTTGTTTATAAATTAGTCAAAGCAAATGTAGTATCTTTTTGAATCCATTTTTAATAGAACAAAATCAAAAAGTAATTCCATTATAGGTAAAACTGCATCATATCTACTTACTCATATGTCAAGTCCAACAGCAAACTCCATTGCATAATGTGCTGACAGATCCGGGCCTTTCTGGCGGTTGAGAACTAATCAGTAGAACAAGCAATATTGGCCCTGATCTGCTAGTACATTGTATGATTGCAAATCAAAGTTTTTGTTGTTTGTAGCTGGACCCAGCTTGCAAGTGACTATTTTTTAAATCCACACATCTTTGTTCAACATCTGACTTTTTTCTTTTGTCAGCAAATTGCAAGTCCATTTACTTTCATTAGACAATGAGAAAAATTAACATAAATCATCAACATTAATATTTTTCTTTTTTTTTGTCACTTAAATTGGTTTTCATTTATAACAAATCCTTTGAAGATACAATGCTACATTAGTGGTGTTTTAAAATCGTTGCAATCTTGTTAGTATCTTAGCCCACCGCTTTTTTTGCATTATTTTTTTTTCTAGCTTTCATTTAATTTTGTGATGTATCGATAGATAACCAATTATTAAAATTCAGTTTATATGAATTATTTTACAGACTTCCTTGCCATGTTATATAGTATTTGTGTTTAAAGAATACAGTATGTTTATTGCTTTATATCTCTAATCAATGCAAAGCTCTCTCTACTGTGGTTATTAACAGTGTAAAGGGACATTCCAGGGTAGTGATACATGTATTTGCTTGGTGGTTCTCACTTTTGTTCTTGTTATTGTTATGATCCAAAGTAAATTATTGGTATATGCTTACATTATCAGCTATGTTATATCATCTGTTTCATATATTTGAATTTACACATATATAATCAAAACCTTTATTATCCAGGCTCCTTGTAAGACATGGATTTAGTTAGATAACTACCATATATACTGGCTTAAAAGTTTGGTTCATCTTAAAACAGCATAGACCTTAACTGCCACTGCATATTGCAACAGCAAAGTCTATGTCAGTTGTTTCTACTGATTACTCCTTACAAACTGCAGAGACCCAGATCTGTTGGCACATTATGTAACAGCAGATCTGGATATGTGCTTCTAACAGCAGGATCTGACTAATCGAGTAATGGTTGAACTCATCTGGATAATTAATCAATAATATATAAGGAAGAAATTTTAGATCAAGTGAATATTCCATATGTTCTTATTAGTTTATTAGTGTAAAGTTTTGTTAATTGGGGTATAGATAAATTAATGTTACATAGTCTAAGAATTCTAGAGAAATATTTCATATTTTTAATTTTTGTATGGATCTCTCACTCAGTGATAACTTGCGACAGAGCCGACTTCAGAAGAAAGGTCACTTGCTTTTGAAGACCAGGCTCCAATTTCATTAACATTATTTTTTTTTTTGTTCTTTTTACTTGAAAGTTTTTTGCATATAGAGTGGTCTCTCGCTATGATGCGTTTTTCACCCAAAAAAGTCCATAATATTAGCCAATCAGGTTATGGATAGCATTATCTGATTGAATATCACATCCTAAAATAGTCATTAATATTAGACAATCAGGTTATGGATAACATTATCTGATTGAATATCACATCCTAAAATAGTCCATAATATTAGCCAATCAGGTTATGGATAGCATTATCTGATTGAATATCACATCCTAAATTAGTCCATAATATTAGCCAATCAGGTTATGGATAGCATTATCTGATTGAATATCACATCCTAAATTATTCCATAATATTAGCCAATCAGTTTATGAATAACATTCTCTGATTGAATATCACACTTTTGTAACAAAAGCTTTATTTTTTTCTCACTTAAGCTTAGTTCTTGCCTTGCCATCACTAAATATCAGTTCACAAAACATTTTGACAAAATTTATTCATTTTGGCATTTTTAAAAATTTTGTAATCTTTACCAGTATTGGGTGTTATCCCTTGAACATTCTACACTTTTGATTCCCATCAAGGAGCACCTTTGGTACTCTTGAATATTTTTTTTGTGCCAAACTTGTAGGTGTTAGAACTGATTACATTAAATCATGAATTTACTCAATTGTACCTTGACTTTCATACATTCTTGGTAAATTCTTCATGTTTGAGTTTATTTATAAGTTGTTTCTCAAAAATATATAACTCTTGTCATCGTAATTCAAGAAATGAGAACTTTTTCAATGATCTGTTAGTCGAATATTCGGGGCAGAATTCTTCTAAACAGACAAAAAATACTATGGAATATGATTAAATTGTGAGGTGTTTGTTTAGCAAAACGGAGGCTAGGAACCTTGCTGAAGTTATGGGTTTACATGTCACCATGTTAGGAAAGTCATTATTTTTATTGGGAAGGGCTTTGTTAGAATTAATTTTTATTTAAAAAAAAAACAACAAAAAAAACTTTTAATGAGATGGCTTAATTGGTAATGCTGGGATTTCACTTAAGGAACATAGTTCTAAATTCATTAATCACATTGGCTTAAATTTAATTGCAACTCAAAACTCGCCAATCAAACTTCTTAAGCCTAGGCTTATTTTTAAGACTTGTATTCATGAAATTGGAGCCTGGTGACCAATGTCTTTTTATATTTTTTTTCTTTCTTATTGACTTCTCAATATTTGATGAAAGGTAATTTTGGTTATTTCATACCTTGTCTCTGATATGTCACCTCTGTTTGATTACACTGAAATTATTATGCATTTTACTGGATTATTTAATTGAATTTTAAGAAGATGAATACATCTTTACTCGCTTATAAGACCAGTCAAACTGCAAGCAGTATAGATCTTAATATGCCATCGAATAATGCGCCAGCAGATCTTCGTCTATATATTGTTGTACTGATTACTTTTAGCACAGTGCATAGACCCAGATCTGCCAGTTTGCATTTTGGATCTGACTTGTACAGGATTATATACGGTATCTGACTGAGTTATTTGATTGTACTTGTTCATGTATGACAAAATGTGAGGAAGAAGACAAGCATTCACAAATCTGTTTCAGCTTTCTTTGAATTCAGATTCTGAATGACTGCATATACAGAAATTTTTATAGCTAGACTTAAAAAAGTAACATGAAAATCAAATAGTGTAGTGGATCAGTGGAAAACAAAAGTGCTTCATATTTCGCAGATACTCTCTAACCTGAATTGAGAGTATCTTGCGTGCCAACTCCAAGCAGAATATTTTATGGAAATGAGAACAAATGTAAGTCAGTACAGAGTCGTCGCTAGTACCAATGCAATCAACTATTGTAAATCACATAGGCAGTATTTGTTGTGATAATTTGTTGCTCTGTGTTACCTAAAGAATGAGTGTTGAAATGTTGATTGTTGATAGAAGAAATAAATTGTTAAGTGTAAGGTGCGTTTTCTTTCTTTCACTGTGCTGCAATTCAAACCATGCAAGCTATCCCAGTCGTCCTACATTTCGTGTTGGATTGGCATGTTTATCCTAATTTATGTGCTGTTGCTAGCAATAGCAACTAGCTTTCGAACTTTAAAGACTTTAAAGTGTTGGGCTGTGCTCAATTTTTATTATCAGACTTGTCCATAAGGCCTAATTAGCTCAAACATCACTTAATCTGACCTCTGTCTGCCTGGGTTCGAGTCTCAGGCTCGACCAACGTAGTTATGTGAGAAATCTTCCAGTAGGTCAGTGGTTCTTCCCTGAGGTTTCTCCAAGTTCTACCTCTGCTAAATAGACTGACCACCATGTATAGCCTATCTTTTGCTGACAACTGGTGTTATACACTTAACAATCCAAGAACCATTTACTCGCATGCTCTTATTTTGACTTATTGGGTGCTTTAAGAACCTACGAATCATAAACATTTACTATTTTCGAACACGACAGAAGGGAGATTTCACTTGGATAAGGCGTCATTCTCTTTGAACAGTCAACTGCGATTTAATATCCCTATCTGACGTCAACACTTTAGCAACATATCCGTCAGTGATGCTAATTGAGTTCAGAAAGATACCTTCATGTGCCCATGTGAATTCAACCCTATGACCTCTTGCCAGAAATTATTCACCATTAGGCCACCACCTTCTGTTGACGATAGTCCGTCCACAGCTTAATTAATGTAATAGATGTTTTAAAGATGTAAAATGCATAAAATGGATCAACTGTATACCAGTAAAGCCTAGATCAACTGAGTGCACTTTTCATCCTATATTTAAAAAAAAAATTAGTAGTATTCACACCCTAAATTTTAATAGCACAGAAGAGTATAATTTACAGCCTGAGTACATTTTACTAATACCCTAGATTTTAATGACATAGCCCATGTTTAAATCATCAACTTAGTACACTTTACTTATACCCAAGATTTTAATGGCACAGCCCATGTTTAAATAATCAACTGAGTACACTTTACTTATACCCTAGACTTTAATGGCACAGCCCATGTTTAAATAATCAACTGAGTAAACTTTACTTATACCCTAGATTTTAATGGCACAGTCCATGTTTAAATAATTGAGTACACTTTACTTATACCCTAGATTTTAATGACATAGCTTATGTTTAAATAATCAAGTGAGTACACTTTACTTATACCCTAGATTTTAATGACACAGCACATGTTTAAATAATCAAGTGAGTACACTTTACTTATAACTTAGATTTTAATGGCACAGACCATGTTTAAATAATCAACTGAGTACATTTTAATAATACCATAGATTTTAATGGCACAGCCCATGTTTAAATAATCAACTGAGTATATTTTACTAATACCCTAGATTTTAATGGCACAGCCCATGTTTAAATAATCAACTGAGTAAACTTTACTAATACCATAGATTTAAATGACACAGCCCATGTTTAAATAATAAACTGAGTACATTTTACTAATACCCTAGATTTTAATGACATAGCCCATGTTTAAAAAATCAACTGAGTACATTTTACTAATACACTAGATTTTAATGGCAAAGACCATGTTTAAATAATCAACTGAGTACATTTTACTAATAGCCTAGATTTTAATGGCACAGCCCATGTTTAAATAACCAACTGAGTAAACTTTACTAATACCATAGATTTTAATGACACAGCCCATGTTTAATAATAAACTGAGTACATTTTACTAACACCCTAGATTTTAATGACAGCCCATGTTTAAATATTCAACTGAGTACATTTTACTAATACCCTAGATTTTAATGCCACAGCCTATGTTTAAATAATCAACTTAGTACACTTTACTTATACCCTAGATTTTAATGGAACAGCCCATGTTTAAATAATCAACTGAGTAAACTTTACTAATACCATAAATTTTAATGACACAGCCCATGTTTAAATAATCGACTGGGTAAACTTTACTAATACCATAGATTTTCATAACACAGCCCATGTTTAAATAATCAATTGAGTAAAGTTTACTAATACCCTAGATTTTAATGACATAGACCATCTTTAAATAATCAACTGAGTACATTTTACTAATGCCCTAGATTTTAATGGCACAGCCCATGTTTAAATAATCAACTGAGTACACTTTACTTATACCCTAGATTTTAAAGACATAGCCCATGTTGAAATATTCAACTGAGTACATTTTACTAATACTCTAGATTTTAATGGCACAACCCATGTTTAAATAATCAACTGAGTAAACTTTACTGATACCATAGATTTTAATGACACAACCCATGTTTCAATAATCAACTGAGTAAACTTTACTAATACCATAGATTTTAATGACACAGCCCATGTTCAAATAATCAACTGAGTACATTTTACTAATACCCTAGATTTTTATGACATACCCAAGTTTAAATAATCAACTGAGTACATTTTACTAATACCCTAGATTTTAATGACATAGCCCATGTTAAAATAATCAACTTAGTAAACTTTACTAATACCCTAGATTTTAATGGCACAAACCATGTTTAAATAATCAACTGAGTAAATTTTACTAATACCTAAGTGTTAATGACACAACCCATGTTTAAATAATCAACTGAGTACACTTTACTAGTACCCTAGATTTTAATGACATAGCCTATATTTAAAAAATCAACTCAGTACATTTTACTAATGCCCAAGATTTTAATGACACAGCCCATGTTTAAATGATCAAGTGAGTACACTTTACTTATACCCTAGATTTTAATGACATAGTCCATGTTTAAATAATCAACTGAAGACATTTTACTAATACCCTAGATTTTAATGACACTGCCCATGTTTAAATAATCAATTGAGTACACTTTACTTATACCATACATTTTAATGGCACAGCCCATGTTTAAATAATCAACTGAGTACACTTTACTAATACCGTAGATGTTAATGACACAGCCCATCTTCAAATAATCAACTGAGTACACTTTACTTATACCCTAGATTTTAATGACACAGCCCATGTTTAAATAATCGATTGAGTACACTTTACTTATACCCTATATTTTAATGACATAGCTTATGTTTAAATAATCATTTGAGTACATTTTACTAATACCATAGATTTTAATGGCACAGCCCATGTTTAAATAATCAAGTGTGCACACTTTACTTATACCCTAAATTTTAACGACATAGCCCATGTTTAAATAATCAACTGAGTACATTTTACCTATACCCTACATTTTAATGGCACAGCCCATGTTTAAATAATCAACTGAGTACACTTTACTAATACCCTAGATTTTAATGACAGAGCCCATGTTTAAATAATCAACTGATTACACTTTACCTATACCCTAGATTTTAATGGCACAGCCCATGTTTAAATAATCAACTGAGTACACTTTACCTATACCCTAGATTTTAATGGCACAGCCCATGTTTAAATAATCAACTGAGTACACTTTACTTATACCCTACATTTTAAAAACATAGCCTATGTTTAAATAATCAACTGAGTACATTTTTCTAATACCTTAGATTTTAATGGCACAGCCCATGTTTAAATAATCAACTAAGTAAAGTTTACTAATACCCTAGATTTTAATGACACAGCCCATGTTTAAATAATCAACTGAGTAAACTTTACTAATACCCTAGATTTTAATGGCATAGTCCATGTTTAAATAATCAACTGAGCACATTTTACTAATACCCTAGATTTTAATGACACAGCCCATGTTTAAATATTTAAGTGAGTACACGTTACTTATACCCTAGATTTTAATGACATAGCCCATGTTTAAATAATCAACTGAGTACATTTTACTAATACCCTAGATTTTAATGCACAGACCATGTTTAAATAATCAACTGAGTACACTTTAGTTATACCCTAGATTTAAAAGACATAGCCTATGTTTAAATGATCAACTGAGTACATTTTACTAACACCCTAGATTTTAATGACATAGCCCATGTTTAAATAATCAACTGATTACACATTACTTATACCCTAGATTTTAATGGCACAGCCCATGTTTAAATAATCAACTAAGTAAACTTTACTAATACCATAGATTTTAATGACACAGCACCTGTTCAAATAATCAACTGTGTACATTTTACTAATACCCTAAATTTTAATGACATAGCCCATGTTTAAATAATCAACTGAGTACACTTTACTTATACCCTAGATTTTAATGGCGCAGCCCATGTTTAAATAATCAAATAAGTAAACTTTACTAATACCATAGATTTTAATGACACAGCCCATGTTTAAATAACCAACTGAGTAAATTTTCCTAATACCCTAAATGTTAATGACACAACCCTTGTTTAAATAATCAACTGAGTAAACTTTACTAATACCCTAGATTTTAATGACACAGCCCATGTTCAAATAATTAATTGAGTACACTGTACTTATACCCTAGATTTTAATGCACTGCCCATGTTCAAACAATCGACTGATAAAACTTTACTAATACCATAGATTTTAATAACACAGCCCATGTTTAAATAATCAACTGAGTACACATTACTAATACCATAGATTTTAATGGCATAGCCCATGTTTAAATAATCAACTGAGTACATTTTACTAATACCCTAGATTTTAATGACACAGCCGATGTTAAAATAATCAATTGAGTACACTTTACTTATACCCTAGATTTTAATGACATAGCTTATGTTTAAATAATCAACTGAATACATTTTACTAATACCTTAGATTTTAATGGCACAGCCCATGTTTAAATAATCAACTGATTACACTTTACCTATACCCTAGATTTTAATAGCACAGCCCATGTTTAAATAATCAACTGAGTACACTTTACTTATACCCTAGATTTTAATGACATCGCCTATGTTTAAAAAATCAACTGAGTACATTTTACTAATACCCTAGATTTTAATAGCACAGCCCATGTTTAAATAATCAACTAAGAAAACTTTACTAATACCATAGATTTTAATGACATAGCCCATGTTTAAATAATCAACTGTGTACATTTTACTAATACCCTAGATTTTAATGACAAAGCCCATGTTTAAATAATCAACTGAGTACACTTTACTTATACCCTAGATCTTAATGACACATCCCATGTTTAAATAATCAACTAAGTAAACTTTACTAATACCATAGATTTTAAAGACACAGCCCATGTTTAAATAATCAACTGAGTAACCTTTACTAATACCATAGATTTTATGACACAGCCCATGTTTAAATAATCAACTGAGTACATTTTACTTATACCATAGATTTTATTGAAATAGCCCATGTTTAAATAATCATCTGAGTACATTTTACTAATACCCTAGATTTTGATGGCATAGCCCATGTTTCAATATTCAACTTAGTACACTTTACTTATACCCTAGATTGTAATGACATAGCCCATGGTTAAATAATCAACTGAATACACTTTACTTGTACCCTATATTTTAATGGCACAGCCGATGTTAAAATAATCAACTGTTTAAGCTTTACTAATACCCTAGATTTTAATGACACAGCCCATGTCTAAATAATCAAGTAAGTACACTTTACTTATACCCTAGATTCTAATGGCATAGCCCATGTTTAAATAATCAACTGAGTACATTTTACTAATACCATAGATTTTAATGACACAACCTATGTTTTAATAGTCAACTGAGTAAACTTTTCTAATACCATAGATTTTAATGACACTGCCCATGTGTAAATAATCAGCTGAGTGAACTTTACTACTACCAGAGATTTTAATGACACAGCTTATGTTTAAATAATCAACTGAGTACACTTGACTTATACCCTAGATTTAAATGGCACAGCCCATGTTTAAATAATCAAGTGAGTACACTTTACTTATACCCTAGATTTTAATGACACAGCCCATGTTTAAATAATCAACTGAGTAAACTTTACTTATACCCTAGATTTTAATGGCACAGCCCATGTTTAAATAATCAATTGAGTAAACTTTACTTATACCTGAGATTTTAATGGCACAGCCCCTGTTTAAATAATCAGCTGAGTGAACTTTACTAATACCATAGATTTTAATGACACAGCCCAAGTTTAAATAATCAACTGAGTACACTTAAACTTATACCCTAGATTTTAATAACACAGCACATGTTTAAGTAATCAACTGAGTACATTTTACTAATACTC
This sequence comes from Potamilus streckersoni, assembly GCA_016746295.1. Taxonomy (NCBI): domain Eukaryota; kingdom Metazoa; phylum Mollusca; class Bivalvia; order Unionida; family Unionidae; genus Potamilus; species Potamilus streckersoni. The sequence goes on from JAEAOA010000921.1 coordinate 152,822, forward strand.
TAGATTTTAATGACATAGCCCATGTTTAAATAATCAACTGAGTAAACTTTACTTATACCCTAAATTTTAATGGCACAGCTCATGTTTAAATAATCAATTTAGTACACTTTACTTATACCCTAGATTTTAATGACATAGCCCATGCTTAAATAATCAATTTAGTACACTTTATTTATACCCTAGATTTTAATGACATAGCTTATGTTAAAAAATTAATTGAGTAAACTTTACTTGTACCCTAGATTTTAATGGCACATCCCATGTTTAAATAATCAATTGAGTAAACTTTACTTATACCTTAGATTTTAATGGCACAGCCCCTGTTTAAATAATCAGCTGAGTGAACTTTACTAATACCATAGATTTTAATGACACAGCCCATGTTTAAATAATCAACTGAGTACACTTTAGTAATACCCTAGATTTTAATGACATAGCCCATGTTTAAATAATCAACTGAGTACACTTTACTTATACCCTAGATTTTAATGACACAGCCCATGTTTAAATAATCAACTGAGTACATTTTACTAATACTCTTGATTTTAATGACATAGCCCATGTTTAAATAATCAACTGAGTACATTTTACTAATACCCTAGACTTTAATGACACAGCCGATGTTAAAATAATCAATTGAGTACACTTTACTTATACCCTAGATTTTAATGACACAGCCCATGTTTAAATAATCAACTGAGTACATTTTACTAATACTCTTGATTTTAATGACATAGCCCATGTTTAAATAATCAACTGAGTACATTTTACTAATACCCTAGATTTTAATGGCACAGCCCATGTTTAAAAAATCAACTGAGTAAACTTTACTTATACCCTAGATTTTAATGGCACAGCCCATGTTTACATAATCAATTGAGTACACTTTACTTATACCCTAGATTTTAATGACATAGCTTATGTTTAAAAAATCAATTGAGTACATTTTACTAATACCCTAGATTTTAATGACACAGCCCATGTTTAAATTATCAACTGAGTACATTTTACTAATACCCTAGATTTTAATGGCACAGACCATGTTTAAATAATCAACTGATTACACTTTACCTATATCCTAGATTTTAATGGCACAGCCCATGTTTAAATAATCAACTGAGTACACTTTACCTATGCCCTAGATTTTAGTGACACATCCCATGTTTAAATAATCAACTGAGTACATTTTACTAATACCATAGATTTTAATGGCAGAGCCTATTTTTAAATAATCAACTTAGTACACTTTACTTAAACCCTAGATTTTAAATACATAGCCCATGTTTAAATAATCAACTGAGTACACTTTACTTGTACCCTAAATTTTAATGGCACAGCCCATGTTTAAATAATCAAATGAGTAAACTTTACTAATACCATAGATTTTAATGAAACAGCCCATGTTTAAAAAATCGACTGAGTAAATTTTACTAATGCCATAGATTTTAATGACACAGCCCATGTTTGAATAATCAACTGAGTAAACTTTACTAATATCATAGATTTTAATGACATAGACCATGTTTAAATAATTAACTGAGTACATTTTACTAATGCCCTAGATTTTAATTGCACAGCCCTTGTTTAAATAATCAACTGAGTACACTTTACTAATACCCTAGATTCCAATGACATAGCCCATGTTTATATAATCAACTGAGTACATTTTAATAATACCCTAGATTTTAATGACACAACCCATGTTTAAATAATCAATTGAGTAAACTTTACTAATACCATAGATTTTAATGACATAGCCCATGTTAAATAATCAACTGAGTACACTTTACTTAAACCCTAGATTTTAATGGCACAGCCCATGTTTAAATAATCAACTGAGTGAACTCTACTTATACCCTAGATTTTAACGGCACAGCCCATGTTTAAATAATCATTTTAGTAAACTTTACTATTACCATAGATTTTAATGACACAGCCCAAGTTTAAATAATCAACTGAGTACACTTTACTAATACCCTAGCTTTTAATGACACAGCCTTTGTTTAAATAATCAGCTGAGTACTCTTTACTTGTACCCTAGATTTTAATGGCACAGCCCATGTTTAAATAATCAAGTGAGTACTTTTTACTTATACCCTAGATTTTAATGGCACAGCCCGTGTTTAAATAATCAACTGAGTACACTTTACTTATACCCTAGATTTTAATGGCACAGCCCATGTTTAAATAATCAATTGAGTACACTTTACTTATACCCTAGATTTTAATGGCACAGCTCATGTTTAAATAATCAATTGAGTAAACTTTACTTATACCCTAGATTTTAATGGCACAGCCCATGTTTAAATAATCAACTGAGTACATTTTACTAATACCCTAGATTTTAATGGCACAGACCATGTTTAAATAATCAACTGATTACACTTTACCTATACCCTAGATTTTAATGGCACAGCCCATGTTTAAAAAATCAACTGAGTACACTTTACATATACCCTAGATTTTAATGACATGGCCTATGTTTAAGTAATCCTTGTCATCTTAACTGTTTTGTAATTTGATGCAGATTTATGACATCATAACCGCTTTGTAATTTGATTCAGATTCGTTTTGTCTTAACTACTATATAATTTTATTCAGATTCATATCTTAACCACTCTGTAATTTGATTCAGACTAATGGGTAGTCCTTTACATTCATTAACACCCACTGGTTCACTAACACAGATATATGGACTGTGAATTATCAAATATTATGTTTCTGTTTGATTATATTCAACACACTTATATTCTATTGTACTTCGTTTAAATACTGATTTCCAGACTTGTCTTATAAATCCAACTTATAAATAAATATCTATCCCGTCGTGCCACCCCTTACAATCCAGGAAGCTCTAAAAACTATTTGTAGTTCCAGAGAATCTTCTACATTCAACTTTGTCATGTCCCGTTGCGGTTATCTGAAATATTGCTCCTGATTTGCGGTTAAACAACTATTTTATATAAGGATTTGGATTGTGTTAGATCTGTATACTTTTATTAGCTCATTGTTTCCTTTCCATTTATTATATTTTTTTATTTATAATTTTACATACTTATGTCCAGCTGTACGATTTAGCATTACGTTAGCGGGTAACTAAACGATTCTCCTGATACCGATAAGGATAAGGTTAAAAGTTTTTTATCGTTATGACTGGCTAAGCCCAGACGCAGGATTGGTGACGATGGTTTGATTCAGAAAGGACAGACGACGATGGTTTGATACACACGGGATAAACGACGATGGCTGGATACACAGAGGATAGATGACGATGGTTTGATACACATAGGATGGACAACGATGGCTTGATATATTGCTTAATCGTAGAAGGTTTTTTTTTCCTATTAATTATCAAAGATCTTCAATAATAATAATATATCAATAAATGATAGCCAACAGCAGTTACCGAATTGATTTATCAGAAAATACTTCTTAGGGTAAAATAATAAGGAAATCGATTGCAAAATCAGTCATGTGCATTCTATAGATGATTATAGTATAGGAAGACAGTGTTAAATGGTTCAGATTTACTAACGATATAATAAAATAACAAGTATGCATATTCAGACAACAGAAAAAAGTTGACCAGTATCAACACATGGAAACGGCAAGAAGATGAAGTAATATAGCATATACATACTGAAATTTAGTTGTATAAGATAAATGGCGATAAAGTTAGTTAACAGGTTTGGATGACAGGAAATATGTGAACGATTCAAATGTCCACAAGTTGGCTAAAACATTAGTATATAGTTAATTGTATATGTATTTTAAAATTCCACGATGTCATTTCATCACGTCACATATATGGAATGAATGTTCACATTCCTAAGCTCTGTTTTTAAAATAATATACAACTAAACATCATGGTTACGTGTGGTCCAATGTGCATATAAATAATGTATCACTTGCAATCTCTTTTGAAATCCTTATCGTAATTTGTTTGCTTGACGATTACGCTAACAATCTAATCTGTCCCTTGTTATCTTAATAGAAGTAATTTACGATGAGTTCTCTTCATGCCCGAAAACGAGTACTCTAAAATTCCCCTATTTGACTTTAACTAATATCGACTAATATTGGAGTCATGACAAATAAATTGTATTGGAATGTGCGGTCACTTACACCAACAAATATTACTTCGTCATGAACCTCCGATCTATTGCGTGTCCTTTGACAGATATGCTTGACCTGTGTGCTCTTCATCCGACATTTAACCTTGGTTTTGTTTCTGCACTGAATATATGGCACTCTAGGGTCTTATACACCAAAAACAATATTTTCTCGAAACGAATCTTGTATTGTTCAAGAGATTATTGTATTTATTATTAGCTTTGAGAACTATCCTTACAAATGTGCATGATTGTTCCTATCAAGTACTTTTCTAATTCTAAGGCTTTGTGGTCTTATAGTCCTATAAAAATGAATTGGAGATCAGAACCTTTTTGTGGCGGTGAGGGAATATAGTAAATTTATTTGTTGCAAAATGAAATAACAGTAGGAGCCATTTACAGTAAACTTTTTAATCAGGAACAATGTATTCTATACCCTCCCAAGAGCTACATATTTGTTGGGGTTTTTTTATTTTAAAAAAATTGAACATGTGCTAAACCCTGCGCTACATTATTGAAAAAAATGAAAAATTTCCGTTCGTGCCGTAATGATTATTCAGTTTGGTCTAGTATCCTACAAGTCACCGAAGGATGACAACTCGTCGAATATACAACTCGCCAGTGCGATATGTCACCAGCAAAACTCGCCAATAAAGTATCTCTCTGACTGACGAATTATCCGATGCAACAACGGCACATTCACCAAATAAACTTTCAAAAGGTTGATTAGTTATGTGGAAAACTCATAAAATTCGTTATAATCTAAACCAAACGATTTGATAATGATAATAAGCAAAGTTTACAAATTGTCGAACAAATTATGTTTCAATCTACATAATTAAATGTTAAACTTTAACCACCATTTTCATCAATGAATAAAATAAATTTATCTAGTTAGTTTCGAAAAATAAAAGTAATTACAAGATGTAGTAAACACATTTCTTTTGTTCTGCCCATCAGTGACGCGTCCGGTTAATTAGTCATGTGACCGAGTGATGTGATTCTCGATTATTCTCATTTTTGCATATTTAAAAAATAAATTGAGCGAAAATAAAAGAAAGGACACCAAAACCTTTTATGGTCATTTTTAACTTGCTGAATTAAATTTCTTAAATGCAAAAAATCATCGTACGGCTATCGCCAACCAAACTCCACAAACCTGGTGTAAAAGTGCATGTTACTGGTACCCATCTTCGGAAATAGAATTAGTGTAGAGATTGGTACATTGGACCAAAATAAAATCTAAATGCATAAAAAAATAAAAACTAAAATAAAACATAATTAAATTTTGTTTAACCGGTTTGATCAATATCTTAATTTTGCAAAACTTTTCAACGAAGAAAATGTATTTAGTGAACAATCGAAAAGAACAGAACATAATTTTATTGCCAACTTGGGTTTTACAATTGACATATGGGATTAAAGACGAATACAAATTATTATTGGTGGTGATATACCGGATAACAAGCGGTATAAAACAGATTGATATACTGGCTATTAATCTTACAAATTTTTGGATAAACATAGACTCAGTGATGAAAAAGTACTAGACATAATTATTTTGCGTTTACATGGAAACAATGATTTTAAACCAGTTTTTATTTACTAGTACGTTAACATTGTGATATTTAGCAACTCACTAACTTGGACTATTTCTTGTAGAAGCTTTTGAATATAAGCATATTAAAACAAATTTACGCTAAAATGATTTATGATTTTTTTTTTATCTAGCTGGTATTTTAAGGGATTTTGGAATGCTTGCTGGCAAATCCTAAAAATCTGAAAACAAACCTTTTAAAGTAGTTATATATTGAAAATTTCTTGTATATTTTTAAAAAGTGAAATTGATAGTTTGGTATTAAATTTCTTACAATTTTGTAAAGACTAAAAGCTTTTAAAGTTAAAAGCTAATGGGTGATTTTATTAAAAAAAATAAATAAATCAGAGAAATTGGTTACCAGGAAGAGCAAGCGATTTGTCATCGAGTTTTACAACGTTTGCATTAAAACGACAAATTTTAGAATACATTAAAATATGTATAAAAAAAAATAATTTCTTTGTTTCTTTTCAGGTATGATGTGTGATTAATCCACTTGTAGTTGACAAACCTTATTTGGATCAGAAAGTCGAACCTTTTCAGAGACATATCCCTGATTTATACCCAGCTTGTGCAGTTATTAGAGATACAGCAAATAAAGCTCTTGAGAACGATGTTGAGCAGAAAATTATTCCTTATTAAGGTAGAGTTTGATGTTGCAGGAATATAATATTGACATCAGGCACGTTTGGAAAATACGATTTAATAGCAGATGCACTTTCATGTGAATAGAAATATGTTGTTTCATGTATATTTTGTGTCATAAATAAGATTTCATTTTATGTATTTTTTACACATGTATATTTGACTTGTAGTAAATACATTATTTGTCAAATTTTACAATGCTTGTTTTTCGCTCTTTTCTGTTGCTCATTTTAAGAGTAGAGACTAGTAACACTAGACAAGATCGAGAATGGTGGAACATTCCAATTTTTCACCAGCGAATGTTTTTTAAATTATTTTTTTTGTTCAGAGATCAGCTTAAAATGTTAGTTCCATCGCAATCAGGAACAATACAGAACATATGAGAGCATGTCCTTGCTCTTTGGACGAAACAAAAAAAAAAAAAAGAAAAGAAAAGGTCGTCCAAAGCGGTCATTATCTCTGGGACAGAATGTATCAAAGTGATGAACCATTCTCTTTATGTCCTGATAAAAATAATTTTGTTTTATTCTCTAATAGCAGCGAATTCATATCCGGAAGCACTAGTTTCATGCAATTCACATATCTGGACTTCAATACAGCGTAACAGAATCAAACGTTTAATTAGTTACATCTTATTAAATCATAGCCCAACTATATCAATTAGAAACAATATTATACTTAATAGATAAACGGCTTTGCTCAGATTACACTTCATATACTAATTATCATCATTCACACGTCTTATAAAAGACATAATTATATGTCCTCTTTTCTACGTTCATTTATAAGATAATATCTATCACCTTTTTTTGTATCAACTCTTTTTCAGTCATATGCAGATTGGCATCATAAACACATCCTGTAACTGTGTGACAGTAACATGGATCTAACTCCAATTTTTCTATAACTGACGACCTGAACTCCTCTAATCGTTCACGCATTTTGCGTGTCCTTCATCATATATCTCACATACAGATCATATAATGCATTTAGGATGATGTGATCCATTTCATACTTTGCAAATAGAAAGTGGTTTTTTTCCCCCTAAATATGTGTATTACATTCTGAAACCCTCTATTTCTTGGGACCAACTCGATTTTTGTTGTGGTAGGCAATGTTGGCTTGTAATTAATTACTTGAACCTTGTCTTAGCAAATTTCAAAATGTTTTTTTTTTTATTAAAATTAGATCAATCTCATAGTGATCATTGTCTATGCTAATCACCTAAACAGCAAAACTGTAGTTGTAAAACTATTTTTATCCTATTTTCAACACCACTTACGAAGAATAATACAAGGATTATGGTCTTAAATACCCCACCTTCAGATGTTGATGTTATTTGGAGCGTTGAGTGGCCGAGTGGTCTAAAGCGCTTTCCGTTACGGATCACTGCCATCTCACCTTTGTATGAGTGGGTTCCAGTCTAAGATTCGGTTAATGTGGATAGGTGAGAAAGCTTACCAGTAGCTTCTTGTGGGTCGGTGGTTCTTTCCGGTGATTTCCCGGTTTTTTCCTCCACCATTAATACTGGCTGCCATGTATACCCTATCGTGTGCTGAAAAATGGCGTTAAGCCCCAAAACAACAACATTTCTCGCGAGTTTACGATTACACAATAATTGTGTACAGTTAAGTTCCAAATTTACTTTTGCTGTTGTTCAATGTAGTTTCATATAGGTAGTCACCATCCATTTTTACTTGACACAAAAATGATTTCCTGGTGAGATAAAATATCAACTAGATTTGCTATTGTTGGTAAGTTTCCAACAGATCATGTCTTAAGGTACTCACAAATTACAACCGATAATTTGACTCGTGTGGTTTAAAAAGACAGTGATGCCAAAGAAAATTTACTTTAACTTAAAAAATACCAATAATGCTAAAAAGATCTGGTCTCAAATGACGCAATAATCAATCATGATTTTAGGTTATTCAAAATAACCTAATATCTCAGGAGAAAATAATGCCAAACACATTTGATCTAGTACATTTTATATTACGCATTTCCGGTGTTTGGTTACTTTTAACTTTCCATGCACACGGCATTACAAATGTTCCGGACTATATTCATTGTGCTTGGGTCCAGGAATATACGCTAAACATAAGGTCCGGTCACCTTCTGATTGGAACAGTGACATGATTCTATCATAGCCATTGCGCAAAAATGACTAGACAAGACCCAATGGTGGAATATGTTTCTAGTCATAAGTGAGCTAAGCACAGCTCTGCGATTCACTTAAAATATATTTGGTACTGGTAGGGGCATTATAGCTCAGGTCAAATGCAAATTTTCAATATTTTAAATTGGTTTTATGGTCCTTTTTTATCAATTTTCGCCAATAAAAAATCATTACTTGTATTTAAAAAAATTTTCCAGTTCGCAGAGCTTCCATATACAAAATCGTCAGAAACTTATCGTTTTCTGCCCCTTTTTTATAATCATGGAATGGTTTTCCGACTACGACCATTATAACCTTAAACAATCTCGTGCTGAAAACAATGTTTTTGACTATTGTGCACTTTAAAATGAACGGAACTAGTAGAAAATTACTAATAAAGGTTCAATTTGTACTTGATGCAGAAATATATTGAAGACAGCTCCAAATGTCAGATCGGTATATGTATTTCATCTTAGCTCCAACGTCTGCACCATTATTCATTACAGTAAGGGACATCCAGAGCTAAGAAAACTGCTGTCCTGGTGACAAACGCCATGAAGTCAAGGCTTAGCTATTAAGTCGGTATTATCACTCAGTGCAGTAAGGAACTTCTAGATTATAGAAACCTCGACTGAACTGATCACAGTAGCCAAAAAAGATTGTATAACATATTTCCATCGGATCGGCAAAATACAGCATATCTGCTATTTTCATGGCGCAGGATATTTCAACTGATATTTCTTTCCTTAAGGTTGTTCTAGACAAAGATAAAGACTATAGTTGGAGTAAAGAAAGCCAAAGCTCCTTTGAAATTATTTTTATTGAATATAGTCTACGTTAATTATCAGTTGAACAATATCATTAAAGTATACAATAGAATGCTTTCAAATAAAACTTACAGTATTAACATAGATGGTAAACTCGTCGTCATGATTGTTCAATATTTATATAGCCAACGAGGTACAAATTTGCTTCATTGATAGATTCATTAGTGCAACTTATTCATCATTCTCATCTACCACTGGATAGCTTATACAATGGAATTTCTAAATTGAATCTCATTTTATCCAAGCTTTTTTTGTTTGAATAAAGAAACAGTTCCGAGATAGGAAAAAAGGTAGAATACACATACGCTATCTAGGAGAATAATGTATGTGCGTGTTCCAGAGGTACATCCATCAAAAGAATTGTCCTTCTAAATTCTGCTTTTGATGTATTCAGCTATTTTAACACTTTAAAAAGCCCTGATGTTCTATATTAATATGAACGTAAAGCAATCAGTAATCTATAATCTCTTACACATATTTTTGAAATTTTTGCTCAATACTACAAAACTATTTAGAAACTTAATAATATTAGAAACGCATGTCGTAAGAACATGCTAGTCAAAGAAGTGTTTAAGCACAAAAAGATTAAAAAAACTCCATACTTGAACTGTAATCAACCATATTAATGATTAAGTATTTGTGTTTCTGAGATACAACTGTAATCCAAAGATTCTTACAAAAGCGAATGTTGGTAATGTTCTGCATGTATTTACTTTCGAGTGACAATACAAAGTTGACTTAGCTGAACATTTTAGTTATAATATTGTTTTATTACAGCTAGAAAGTATTCCTTACAACTTAAAAATATATGTAAATGAGCTATCACTCATTAGGTCAACAAGTTCTCTCATACAATAAGAAAAACAACAAAAAGCGATGACTTTTTTTAGAGGTATGAATCAACAGCTTTGTCTATATCTCTGTTGATAATTCACAATTTGTCAAATGCCTTTTTTAAGGAGAGATGAAATTAGATTATTTAGTCCAAATTTAGATTATTTAGTCTAAATTGTGCATATCTACCTAATTTAAACGCAGTCAAAATAAAAAACAAAATCATCATATATTCGGACTACTTTTTTTTTTCCTATTTGCTTATCACAGTATAAATAACTTTCTAAACTAATTTATTTTTCTTCCAGTGGCATTTTTCTTTTGTACCCATTTGAATCTACTTTTACTTTCTCTTTTAAAGACAATTATTATGTCAATGATGTTAGTCATTTGACATCCATACACAACAAAATGGATAGAGATGGCCTGTTGAAAAACTGACAACTGATTCATACAATGAAGTATTCAAACTGAAAATAAAACCATCTAACACTTCGGCCTTAGGTAGATCATGAGGTTCATTTGCGCCACAAAAGTTTAGAAATTTCATCTGCGCCACAAAAGTTTAGGACTTTCATCTACGCCACAAAAGCTTATATTTTTCGTCTGCGCCACAAAAGCGTATAACTTTCATCTGCTCCGCCGTCTTGATTTAATTACGAAAAGCTAACTCGTGAAGATCATCGTTTCACACCAATATCAACGCTACATCCGTCACTTTAAGATCGATGCTCCACTATATCAGGATGCAATGCATTCGTAAGCTTTACCTGAACATAGCTGCAAATATAATAATAGTGTTCCTTTTCCATGCTGTTTTACTGGTTGACCTTTATGACTACATTGACCAGTAAAACTTGATAGCTGATAGATCACCTGTCAATGTCTGTTGCTTACAGCGATTGGGTGATCAGCCTACAGCTCGCAGTATCATCTACCAACTGACACATATAGGTAACGTAGCTCGGCAAACTGGAACAATTACACTTCGTGTCTGACAACGGATCTTTGCCACTGCTAGTAAATCTGGCTGGTTCACAAATCGGACTTAACATGCGATGTTTTCATCAATGGCCTGACCAGACGCACCCTTTAGCATCACCACATAGTTTTTGGAAAGCCAAGGATGACGGTTACATAGACTTTTGCCAAAAATGTAAGAAGGAAGTTGTTTGCCGTGGAGATGGTACTTCATGTGTAAGCATCAGTCTTAACACGATCTGAAAACAGTTCTCCTCAACACTTTTTCAGTATTCGCGGTTACTGATTATGCAATGTTACTAGTATATTCAAAGTATAATAGCATGGCGATTGTTTTACTGTATAATTGTACAAAAATGCCAATCTAATTTAAAAAAGAAATAATTGCTGTATATTATTTCAAGCAGTAATTAAAACTATTTTATAGGCAAATAAGACGACCCTGTTAATTATGTAAAAATAGATATATTTTAATACAAATGAACTATACAAACATCCCTTACTTAAATCACTTTTTATGGCCTACATTAGAAACGACAATCAATAACAGTAACACTAAATGAAGACACCTAAAATGTGTCTGATAAAGTTATCATTGCAACAGATTATTCAATATCACACAGAACTTCTTAACCAACCCGTCTCGTGCTTCGCCTGTTTTAACAGAAGGTCCCTACGTTTGGTACATAAATCTGTCTTCTGATATGAAACACTGATGTTTTTGGTGTAATATGTCGTGTCTTTGTAATTGAAAATGTACATTTTCTCAATTGGAATAGTCTCCCTAAAACCCACTGGCATATATTTATTTTGGGTAAGTAAACCTTTCCGACATTGCCATAGCTTGTCATAATGAGAATTTTTAGAATCTTTCACAGGAAATTTTGAATCAGAATACGTCATGTAATTATATAGTTAACCACATCCTGTGTTGTGCTTACCTAGTATAAATCTAGTAAGTCTGTTAACTTCAATTTAAAAAAAATTAAAAACGCTCTTATATTTTGCACGATTTTAAACCTTTCCTATTTAAAATTCATTATCATCTCTATCAAATCAAAATTAATTTATTTGTCACTGATTCTCTCTCTCTCTCTCTCTCTCTCTCTCTCTCTCTCTCTCTCTCTCTCTCTCTCTCTCTCTCTCTCTCTCTCTCTCTCCGATGCTTTTTTAGTTCATTTTTGAAAAAAATAAACAACCTGATAAAATATGAAACAATCCTCAAAGTAATTACAACCCAATATTAGACACCTACACGTGTCTTATATTGAAATTAAATTTACATTGCATCAATATCAAATGAAACGAAGAGCCCTGATGTAACATACAAAAAATTTAACCATGAAAAATGGAGATTTCATAACAATGCTGCAAGCTTTGAAATTGATTTGAAATATATTATTGCTGTCTTCATTTTTAAAAAAATGTAAATACCATACACTCTCTAATATGCATCGATCACACATAGATGAACGGCGCATCGTGGTAGATGCGTCAAATTTTATACATAGTAACGAAAAAAATATCGAGAAGTCCAATGAGCAATATACACAGGTAATTTGTACGGGTGCTGTTGACAATTAGAGACAAGATGAAAATACCAATGAGGTATTTTTAAAAGAAACAAGAAAATGACTTTCTCTACCCGTAAATATATATTCTTTAAAATGCATATACACCTAAATGGTTGCTATTACGTTGACTGTATGTATTTATGTTGAAAATATCTTTCAAATTCCAAATTGCAGTGACGAATACAAAACTTGTAGCATATCATCAGCAGAAAAAAAGAGTTCTTGATATTTTCAGCTGCAACGCCCTCATAAAATGACTAATATACAAATGCAAAGTTCTTCCATCTGTGTTTCATTCCTTCTCTCTTTTGAAGTTCCATTCTCTTTGTATGAATAACCTCCGATATCCACTCCTTGTTTATTGTGAATGTCATTGGACGCCGTGGAATTGTGTTGAGGAAGAACGTCTCTCTGTTTTCCATGTGGACTTTTGGTGGCTCAGGAGGAATTACAGGGTCCTTGACTTTCACTGTGTATGCTACTCTCTTGGAGACTTTCCTGAAAGAAAAAAAATGTAGTTATTCATTACAAAAATAATGATAAAATTATACTAGAAGTTACACTGTAATATAATGCTTCTCCGTACTCTAATTCCAGTAAGAAAATATAGCTGCATTGGCACATCTACCAGTCATACTGATTGTTTTAAGTAACCTTTCTCTCCTATATCATCTCTTTTTATACGCTGCTAATGTCATCGGTATTATCAATATTCAACTGTACAACACTTCAGAGACACAAATGCATAATGTCTGCATTCCTATGATTAGCAGTGGTCAAATTACGAGATTTATCACAAAGCACCAACTTTTCTTGCGTGCAATTTCTCTATAAATTATTAAACATGTTTTGAAAGCATAGCGAAAAACAAAATGCCATTCCAGCTCATTTTTAAAGCATTAACTGATAAACATCTGTATCAACAGTCTGTGTACATATCCCAATGACTGAACTTAATTCAAAACGACTTTATTCCATACTGGTTTGCTATTCTACTAACAGTCTAATATGAAATAGTCCAGTTTCAATAGTAATAATAATCAGTGGTCAATCTCTTTGCTGGATTAAGTACGCTAATTTTCCTATGTGTATGTTTTATGAGTGAGCCATCGATTTGTCAAACTTTGCCCAGACTTGAACTCTATAATTGCATTCGACCTTTATGTCAACAACTTAAGTATTGACGCTAAGTGTAAACTTAAGATATTTGACTGGTAACGTTTAAGTCATAATTAAATTTAAGCACATTATATCCCATATCACTATATTTAAATTAAAGCATAGTTTGAAATTCTTTTAAAAAATTACTGGGTAGGTCTGGCTTTCTCTAACAGAACTTAAATATGTGCTTAAAGTATGGTTTAAATTATAGCAATATGACTATCTGAATGTCTTAAGTCTAGATTTAAGACTTACATTGGTGAAATCGGGACAAGACAATCTGAGTCTACGTTAAAATTCTGGTAGTTAAATTGATGCTTTCTTTCAAGAAAGATTAAGATAATCTTTCATCATTTCTCAAAATAATTTTGAGAACATTTTTAAATCACTATTATGTAAAAAATTTCAGCTCTTACTTTAGTTTAAGCGGGTCTCCATGGACTTCCATAAGCCATCCATGCTTTTCCAAGTCGGCCTCATAATCCGGCGAGGGACTCCTATGGTCGTACTCTTCTTCCTCCATATGTACCAAAGGGGTTGGGTTTCTCGGCCGAACAATTTCCGATGAGTTAGAAGACGACGGCCTTCCCGAGTCAGGGACTTGTATCTGCTCATGTTTAACCGGTACAGGTGTATTGTATAACTGATAGTCAGGCATGTGCAAGTGTTGGTAGACTTTCGTTTGGGGACGCACTGGTCCCGCGGACTTAATGGATCGGGGAGGTCGAAAGGGGACGTCCCGTCTTATCTTGGCACTCATGATCCTCACCCGTTTCCTGTTTTCTTCACTGATTTTTTGAGCCGGCATGACTGGCGGTTCTTTATTATCAGTTATATCAGGATGGTCCTTCGCCTCTGGCGATGACATATGAGAATTAGGCAATGAGATTGAGGGAGATGGAACATCACGGATGGGTGTAGGTGAAGGTGTGGGTGTAGATACTGCATGAGGAACTGCGACTGGGGTTGCAGGAACATACGTGGACCAACATTGCATAGGAGTAGGAAGTTGCAATTTTGGCGGCCGTTTGTAGTTGAAGACTGGGGCGCTTTTGGCTCGGATTAGCAACGATTCCTTTTCATCCAGTTGATGGTGTTCTACAGTCGAACGAGACGAGCTTCTACCTGGTACAGTCGAGGCCGGTCGTCTAGATGACGATATTGTCGGCGAATGTCCTGGAGGTTTGTACTCGAGGGTTGATGGCGTAAAAGGCCGTAGGTAGTAGCTGCTGTCTTGAAAACGATACATCGCCTCCATCTCTGATGAAAAAATAAACCGAGTACAATATACATACAAACACTTATTTTGCCAAATGCAAATCAATGAGTTGACATGTGGTATATAAGAAAGTGTGAAATAAATGTTTCGAAGTAATATTCATTCTGTACTTATATTAATTTCATCAATAGTTTGTGTAAACATTGCGATATGAGTCACGATTTTCAAGCGCCATGTAGGTTATATCATCTTACAGCAGTAAAAGAATCCCAAAAAGGATAAGAAATCAACATAACCATAGATGAAACTACAGTAATTCTATCTTACTGAACCGTCTGAGAATAAAGTCTTCAACAATTAGAAGATTTTTGCAATCACGCTAATCAGCTGGCATCAAAGTTTTTAAGTTAAAATGAATGATTATATACATATTATATGAAAGTTCACATTCCAGAGTATTATTACTTAGCATTGTGACGTCTTGGTGTTGAATAAATTCCAGGATGTTAAAGCTATATTTCCTACAGGATATCCATATTTTGTTAACAAAATTTTAAAAGTAAACAGTCACATACTTCTAAACCTTTCCCAATCAACCAATTTTGTAAATCTTTGCAACATGTACATTTAAGAGCTGTGATATGTTGAATATTTAAACCATGTTCCACTTTACCTTAAAAACGACATATCTTGTTCTAAATATGCCTCCCAGCAAACGGTCAGAGTGTCCAATATATACAAAATGGAACAAAGCACGAGGAAGGGTGAACTTTTTATGCTTACATAAACATACAACACGTGCGCGCTTTCGCGCCATCCTACCCACACAGCAATGATGGAAATTAATCTAAAAACATTGCGTGTCAACATTCATAACTTCTGATAATGACCATACCATGTAAGAAGTTTCACAACAGTTCACTAAAAACTGTAGGTGTGGATGCATTCACAAATCCTTTACATACGTTGCATCCACGTGCTAGTCAAAGAGCGCAATGACTATGTCTCTTCAGATGTTGATAATAAATATTAAGATTCAAAAGCAATCTAAAACAACAACAAAAAAACCCACAATCAATTACAACGAAAGACAAGAAAAACTGCTGAACTAGTGCAAATGAGGTATCGTCATACACTACATTAAGCGCCAAAGCAAAATTAGCAATAAATCTACAGTCGCATTTTAAAGTGACGACCATACTATTTACCAAACTTCATGTCCTTCAAATAACGAGATTTTGTCCTACACTGCTACAAGACGAAAAGGGTAATAACTTTTACAATAATTGTTGGGGCAAAGTGATATATCGAGTTGCGCATCTTCAGGTTTTATGTCAGTCAATGAAATCGTCTCCTAGGTGGGACAAGTTGCGCTAGCCAATGACAGACGTACAGGAGGATTGTAATACACCTCACCTCTCTCTGCCCCTCTTAAGGAGGTGCCCAGGCGAAAAGAAACCTTCAAAATGTAATTTGGATGTGCGTTCCTCAAACTATGCCATTTTGGAACATATCTTTATTTCCAGTGATGTATATTAATAACAGATAGTCAAAAGGAATATATTCAGTGGCCTGAACTTGTATAACAAAACTGTTACAAGCCGCGGAAGACTCGAACCTCCCACCCGTTTTTATTTTAAAATATTTCCACAAATACAGCTTGTGGTTGTTGATCACCATAAAAGTTGTATACACAATACTGACCCTCCAGCTACAATAAAAGAACACATTGTTTTGATAATAGTGTATGCCTTCAGTGACGATATAGTCTTAAAAAACAAGGTGGTTCAACATCTTCAACAACGTGGGCCATATGGATACAAATTGTAAAGTTCGTGACCCGTTAAACCATATCTGACTTTTTGTATGAGCACGGGATATATGACAAAAATGACCCGCGGGCCTGTAGTTTAACCATTCTGGTCTAAAGTGTGGCTGGAAACCATGCAGGTGTTTTTTCGAGTCCATACACACGTGAGTTTTTTTGTTTTTTTATCCAATCTGTTCCTGTCATCTTTCGATGAAGACGGCTTTTACGATTATTTACGGATAGTATAATTTACTTTCATTGCAGAACAATCTTCAAAGATCACACAGTTCAACTGGCAAAAATTACATATTCACCTGTGGTGTAGAAACATGATCTTTCGATACCGCCATACTGAAAACAAAAGTTCAGAATTTGCGTTTCCGCTTAAACGATGATATATCATTTCCGACCTAATCCAATGCCTCTATTACATTTGTCCCATATGTATTGTGCAATGTTTTGGCATTTGTAACAGGTATAACACTTTGTTGTTATTAAATATGCGTGTGTGTCTTTTTTAAAACAAAATTTTTAATTACCGTCAGGCTGCTACTCCAGCATAAAGCTAAGGTATATCTCCACACACACACACACACACACACACACACACACACACATATATATATATATATATATATATATATATATATATATATATATATATATATATATATATATATATATAATGGGTTTTAATAATTTTATAAGAGCACGTGTTGTTAGGGTAGTAGTACTAGAAATATAAAGTAAGTGCTGTCTACATAATACCCAAGCTTGATATTTTAAAACAACTCAATTCCCTCTTGATCCCAGTCTGATTCCGCATTCATAGACTTTGCACTAAATATATTATACCTTGTTTAAATATTTCTCCATAATTAAATCAACAGAGGAATAAGCACCCTACATGATTTGTGTCATTGCTCTCACTCAAGCAGTATTTTTTTCATTAAACCTATTACATGTCACAAAATGCTGCCATCCAGAAACCACGTACTAAAAAAAATGAAGTACATATACTTGCTGAAAAAGTGTTTTATGGTCCACAGCCAAAAACAACAACCCTGCTTCGAACATAAACATGATTGTCCACAGGTAATAAATCAAAGATCCTGCTGGACAGATTGGTTAACTTCAGATTACCGTTAATTGTAGTTACAATGTACATGTATTACAACTATTATATATATATATATATATATATATATATATATATATATATATATATATATATATATATATATATATATATATATATATGATAACGACTTACGGTAGGCATTCGGAACTCCCATTCTTCTATCCTTGTATACATCCTTAGCGGAAGGATACCATCCATACGTCTGCTCCTTCATTCTCCAACTGAGACCTGCAGGAAAGTAAATACTACAATTATCGCACTCTATTATAACAGGCCTTATCCAATAAAACCAATAGCTCTACATATGACCTGAACAAGTCTTTAGTTACACAGGAATACAAACATGACATTTAATTATTCTTTTGATAGTGGTCCTTGAACGAGGTTCACGTCGAAATATAACTTTTAAAGTTTCATGACTAGTAAAGGTCGGTGTCTTATGTTAACTCTAAATTTCTAAATGCTACATTTACTGAAAGTTGTGTCAGTTTTTACAAAAGGCTGTAAGCATATTAGTAGAAAAGCGATATCACGTTCATTGTCAAGATCAGAGTTTTAAAAAATTAACAAAATGTATTTCTTTTTTTCAAACAGAGCTCTATCATCTACCATTCCTCGATGTCGTGAAAATGTATACAATTCCTGCTTGTTCCTGGTCATCTTTAAATTAAAAACTCTGAGAGATGACTCAATATTTACCATTTCGATATGGCAGCTAATATTTAAGGAAAAAGTGTTTCCGTAAACAATAATTTTGAGGACGTCTAACCAGATTTAGTTTCAAAAATGTTGATCATGGCTGTCATTTATTAGCTAACACCATTTTCCTCGGTTTAGGTTGTGCCTGACCAAAAAAATTTTAAACACAGAATGCAATGTGAGAATATTTTACCAGCTTTAACTGGAAGGGGTATCAAGCTTTGTTGTCACCATTACAAAAATACGGTACAAGGTAATGGATAAATATTTTTTTTCATAGTGTGCTAAAAGTTTAATGGACGCTTATGCCCCAACTTGTTTTGTGATATGCAGAATGACTGCATTCATACGGCTGGTATTTTTTCTTCAGGCGAGAAGGATTTGTACGTGAGGCAATCTCAACATCTACCCCCACTGTCGTGATATATACAAGTTATTTGCCATTGTTTGGTATTCAATTTATACGTACGATCGGTACCCAATGAAAATAGTTTATCAATTGCCAAAGAACAAACATATATCTTAGATTAAAATCTATTTAATATGTCGTACCAATTTAAAGAATTAATGGTGATAAATTCTGATCAAGTATGGCTCAATACGAACTTGCTCAACACTGGCTCGAGAGCAAGTTAATGGGAATTACGAATGACCAATGTAAGACCTTCGTAAAAAAAAAAAAAAAAAAAAAAACAACCCCCAAAACGATATTATGAATGTAACAGAAAGATTTCTTTTGGATGATTGTCTAAATTAAATAATTTTGATACGATTGAGTTGTGAAATACAATAATATAAACTGCAGGTCAGGATCCAAAGATCAAATTAATCTATAACTTTATGCAGCGGAGTTGAATTATATAGCTTTACTTTTAAACACAAGGACGGGAATAATACCCCCCCCCAACAAATACCCTGCATTATTTTCATATTAAAGCCTACGAATGAAGACCCCGTGAAACAGGCCAACTCTGGGAGGAGGTGTGTGTGTGTGTGTGTGTGTGTGTGTGTGTGTGTGTGTGTGTGTGTGTGTGTGTGTGTGTGTGTGAAATTTATATAGGAAAATATGTACTACAGAATACAAGGAAACTACCCATATCAATCAATATTAAGGAAATACCAAATATAAAATAGTTTATGTTCTAAACATAATGCAGATTACGTCAATGCATTACGTAAGAATCGGGTGTTTACACCTATTACACTTATTGCAATTTTGTTAGATTGATACAATGATAGTAGACGAAAGTAACTTGTAAGGCCCAATCAACTTGCTAACACTTCAACGGCAGGTAAAACAACTTCAAAACAGTGATTGCAAAGTCGCATAATTTAGTCATCTTATTTCGATTCCTTAATACAATTTATTTACTGCAGACGGTTCTCTTGGCGTGTAGTACACACACACACACACACACACACACACACACACACAATCACACACATTTGTTTGTGAATAAATAGATGTATGTATGATATGTTCATATCATTACTTTTCTTTCTTTCACATTCATACGAGTATGTACTATGGTAATGAATACATTCCCGAACTCATCAATGAATCTAAAGATCAGCGGTAAATCTTGGCAAACGATATAACTAATTCGAAGCAAATATATTTAGTCACGTTGAGTTTACCGCAAGTGTCAGATTGTATGCTTTGAATTTCAATTCAGTTACATGTTAGCTTTTAAGCAAAGAATAATTTACCGATCAAATAAAGTAGTTTGATTGAGCGTCAAATCTATATTCCAAAGTCACACTCGTTTTAATAATGCGGTGATTATTCAGGTATGAAACTGATACTTATAAAATGTGATACGTTAGGGTAAATGCCAGTTATTTGGGGGAAAAAAAGTGAGAAGAAGAAACGGCTTCAAATGTATAGAATTAATGCAATAAGCATGATAAACACTAAAATATCAAGTCATAACACATACTTTTGTGAACAGTTCATGGAAGGACTTTAAACGTTAAGCCGTTTTGTGTCGGGGGCTAACTAAAGCTTCGCACATTAGGAGGTAAATTAAACATAAAGGTGCGATCTATACTGAATATTGGCGCATGTATTTGTATTTTGTGATGGGTGGGATGCAATAATGTTCTGTCTGTCTGTCTGTCTGTCTCTCTCTCTGTCTGTCTCTCTGTCTGTCTGTCTGTCTGTCTGTCTGTCTGTCTGTCTGTCTGTCTCTCTCTCTCTCTCTCTCTCTCTCTCTCTCTCTCTCTCTCTCTCTCTCTCTCTCTCTCTCTCTCTCCTGGCTAACTCGCGTATACAGCAAAACTTCCTTTATCCTACCCTTCTTTGTCCGAATTTTCTAAAGTACTTGTATGTCATTATAACGAACAGATTTTTGTGTTACCCAAACTTGTTTATTCAAACTTCCGCATCGTTCACATGAACAGTTTGTGTCCCAGAGCTGAAATTGTTCGTTTAATAAAGTAACTACTTTTGTTATAGCCTCCATGATTGCTGGGTTTACTTTTAAGATCGAGTTAACAGATCGATTGAATTTATTCTCCTATCATTGAATAACACATCAACTTCTAAATTAATCAAAATAAATTTAACAGCACCGCTGAGTGACTGTGGGAAAATTTCCACAAATGAGTAAAGGAAATGACAAAATAATAAAGATATCAAATTTTGTATATGTCAAAGTGGAAAACTGTCTAAGTATCCTAGCCCTGTATGCGATGGTACAAACAAGAGAGCAGTACAGTGGTAAGTACGGACAGCAGAAACCACAACGAACTTTGAATTTGAGACAGTAATGCGTAGGTAATAAAAACCAGGATTGAAAGGGGCATATAGCTGCTACCCATATCTGTCCCATCACTTCGCGTCCTTTCATGTAATATCCGTCAAATTTTCGCTTCCACTCATTGAGTTTTGTAGGATTTTATACAATTTGGTACGAGGCATTACCTTAAGAAGACATTGGAATACTTCGATTTTTACCCTTTGTTTTCTCACAGTATTTTAACTTAGTTATGAACTCAGTTTGACTAGAGCTTTACATTGTGTTTTGTTTTCGCTTAAGAACATTGGAAGGGCTTAATGGACTAAAGTCGAATTTGGTACAAGGCTTTACCTTAAGATAGCCTAAAATAAGTTCCTTTTTCCTGGAATACTGTTTGATTTGTAATTTCTGGTAAAACTGTATGGAATTTATGGCCACAGTTTGACTTAAGACTTTCAACGTATCAGATTTCTAGTTTTACATAAAATCTACATAAAGGATATTTATACAAGAAAATAGCTTCAACAGCGTCGCCCTTGTCGGTTAATCAGGTTCTTCGCAATGTTACGAGTTCTACAGCGAAATTAAACACAATTTGCTTTTAGCGACTTCTTACCGATTACTCTTGATTACCAAATATGCACAATATGAATTGTCTATCGATCTTATGGATTAAGTCAAACACTGCCAGAAGATAAAAGGTGTATACATTCGACCTCCTTGGAAACATACTGTATATTCTTCGTATCTGATTTTTACGTTTTATTTTATTCCAAGATTTTAAACAGTTCCATTTTTTTAATACTTTGCGATGAACTCGAAACGATAATCTCGCTGGCTGTCTTTCATTAGTTGTTATTTAAATGTCATGTATTGTGATGAAGTACGGGTATTAGGCATGTATTGAAAGTAAGTAAGTAAATACATTTAAGTACATATATAAAATATCTGCATTGAATACTACGCGACCTTTAACTCAGCATTTATATTCCACAAAATAGCACATGCAATTATTTCTACACAGAGGTATGAGTTAACTCGTTTAAATAGAACACTGTCGATGCCATGGAATATTTTTAACGTTTTATATTTTTGGGATGATTATATGAAGACACATTTATAAATACTTTCATGAATTATGGTTGGTTGGTTGAATTTTTTACGGCGCACCAGCACAAACTGGCTATTTAGCGCCATATAAAAGGTCAAATTCTTCATTATTTACAAGTGGTAAAAGGTTTTGTATCGACCAGCAATACATAACCAAATATTTAAAGGTAAAACGATGAAAATGGTGGCAGCGATCAATAAATGAAGTTTTCCTATCAACGGGGAGTGTAAATAATGTATGACAACGTACACAGGTGAATGATAATTGAAATATAGCGAACGTACATATATAGCACATAAAAATATTCAAGGTGATAGCATAGAAGCTATAACTTATGATAAATATTTACTTCCTTAGGAAGTCTATAACATAAAAAATGCTAACTGTATCAAAGAGCTCCCTCATATCTTGCACATTGTAGTAATGATTACGCATAGGTTGGAGGTCGAAACACTCCATCATAGAGTGCTTAACTGTGAATGGTTCATTGCGAGATATGCATTCTGGTGAGTCTTCTACTTTTAGTATGTAGGAGTGGGCTACACAAGTATGGCCGATTCGAATTCTAGCAATGACTACCTCCTCCCTACGGTCGGCTCTGCAGGAAGGAGTCCATTCTCCTAGGGTTGGCTTGATGGCATGAAGTTTATTATTCCCGGCATCATTCCATGATGCCTGCCATTTCTGACGTAAACAGTCTTTGATACAATGTTTTAAATCAGTATATGGTGTTTTAAAATCAGATGGTTCTAATGATAGGGCCATTTTTAGCAGCGCTGTCTGCTTTGTCGTTATCTTTAATTCCAACATGACTGGGTAACCAACAGTATACTATATTATGCGAGGTACTCAACTCAGAACGTTTATGGAGAATATTAGCCAATAGTGGATTCTCCAGTTTTATATTATGTAGTGACTGAAGTACTGATATTGAGTCGGAGAAGATGATGCTTTTTAAAATACGCTTGCTTGCAATGTATTGCAAAGCAAGGTCTATTGCTCTGATTTCGGTTGAAAATATTGACGTACCATTTGGCAAGCGAACTTTGGTTGTGTGTTTTCCACTTACGAAGGCTGCAGCCGCCTTTTTCATATATTATGAAAGGCTATGCTTAAATGGTGTGGGGATAAAATGTATATTACCCTTCTGTGTAAATACTGAATTCAAGATGTAGGGAAAAATTTAAATTTCTACTATAAAATAAGTTTAAAGGATACATTTTTGTACATCTCATGTTTTATAACCCCGACCCATCTCCGAAAAAAATCCCACAAAAAACCCCCAAACAAACAAAGAAACAAAAGTAACGAGTTTTTAACAACTTATATTTCATAACGCACTTAAGTACTGCTAAACATCCTACCATACAACTAGTCAGAAGTACATTACAGACAAGGAAATAATCAGTAAAGTTCAAAAGCTGACTCGGTAATATTAGGAAACTTATTTATCTAAGTAGTACCATGAAAACACGGCAAGAATGGCATTGCTTAAAGGGACGCAGTATTCAGCGCTTAGAAAATCGTATGTTGTTGATCCTGGCAGCATGTGTTTCTTAGCGACTAATACTCCAACAATTAAGAATCTACTATAGGCACTTTGTGTTCGCATGTCACACACGCCACTTGTATATGGCGTTTGTTGTTGCTATCAAAATAAACAGCACTCCCTGATACACAAAACATGTCCCGTGAAATTAATAAAAACTTCCTTTCAGCGTCTAACCGATTGTTGATAGTTTAGTTAAGTATGAATGGAAAACCCAAGTAAACATCAGCCATAATGTGAGCTGGTACCCGTCAATGCTATGCGAAGAGCAATTAGATGGAAGTTGTACGAAATACTTTATTTTATATTTACCATTTGGCTTTATAAACATTACACAGAACACACTCATACTGAATTAAGAAGAATATATACACGGTAAGATTCGCCAACAGATACACATATTTGTGACATTTTTAAAATCGTTATTTAGAGAATAGATAAACATTTGCAAACCACAGTATACAACGATGTCAAGCGTACAACGAATACCATAATAAAAAGAGCGACAACAGCATCACAACTGTAATTGTGCAACAGATATTTTCAAGATTAAACCAAATAACGAAAGAATCTCTCTCTCTCTCTCTCTCTCTCTCTCTCTCTCTCTCTCTCTCTCTCTCTCTCTCTCTCTCTATATATATATATATATATATATATATATATATATATATATATATATATATATATATATATATATACGACTTTCACGATGCGTACTCAAACTTTATTTTAAATGGATACACAACTGATGGTTTCTGCATTGTGTAAAATTAATAGAACATTACTTCAATCTTGTTATATTCATGTATCTGCATCGAAGGTGTTCTACACAGTTTATTGAATGCAATAAATATGTCGAAATTCCACTTCAGGTCAACTTTCAGTACTGCTCATGTTGAGAAGATACGCGCATAAATTAGTGTTCCTGACATGTATAAAAATACCCGCAGTGTCAATTAGATGTAGGTTCGGGGAATAAATATGATAATACATTATAAGCAAAATAAAAAAGAACAAGATTATCATGCAGATCTCAAAACTCAATACATTCAAATAGGTTATTTAGTGCTAAGGCAATTGGAGTCATACCACAATAGCCGAGATTATCTGCCTGTGTGGTTGAATTTTAAGCGTACCTTTTAATCGTGACTTCGGCACGCTAACGACTGCACAACTGCGGCTCGTGTAAATATTCGTTAAAATTGCGAGATAAACTGCTTAAAATCTGACAACAAAATGATAGAAGGTTGAAGATCTTCCGAAAGGATCTATTTGGTAAATCTTTTACATCCAATGGACAAATTTGTTACCGTTTGTCAAGTTGGAGAATCAGATCCAATTTTCAAATTTGTATCGTGGTGCCATGGAAACGAACAAGACAGCCGGGTAAACTAAGTTTAGAGTTCATTATTGGTTTCACATACATGTAGTCCCAAAATCTAACGAACAAATTCTACTCATAAGTTTAACATACCGTTGTTTTGTGGTTGAATAGTATATGTGTACAAAATGCATAACAAAAACAAACACATTTTAGAGCATATGCAAAGATAATAGGTTCACAGAAAATTAGAGATTTCGTACATTTCAATGGTAAAGCGCTCCCCTTCTTTGTGGCTTAAGTTTGATCCCCAGATCCATCATGCGACATCGTAGCCAGTGAAGAGTCAGTATTAGGCTCTAAATGGATCGTCTAAATCAAAACATTACTCAGTGACTGTCTCGAAACCATCAAGAATACTTAAAATATATAATTCCCTAGCACCTCATTCCGGAAGCACTGTGACTCACTTGGTAGATTATCAGGCTCATAGTCCGCGAGTCACTGGTTCGATACCCGCCCAGGCCAACCCGTGTATGTAACCTTTGTCAGCACTTTGAAAAGGAACTGTGCTCCAGTTTTCTCCGTGTATGGACATATCGTGTTGAAAATCTCGTGTAATTCTGCCAGCATACCTGTCCATATTTCAAATTTTGAAGACTCTTTTTTAAAACTGTATAAAAAATGTGACACCGTGCGCTGACTGATATAATAATTGTCCCAACGTTGTTGTTGTTGATGATGATGTTGTTGTTATTGTTTGGGTGCTTTGTTTTCGTTTGATTCTTGATTTTCTTTTGTGCAAAAGATAATCGTAGAAAGTAACGACCAGAATGCACCTTGGAACTAATATGACAATAGTAGCCAATCCCCACTCTGATTACAAATGCATCATGTGTTAATTCTGACTTGTATTTTTACACCGTGCCTACAAGTCAACAAATTCTCCACCTTTGCCAAAATTATACGACACCCAAAGAAAAGCAAGACATACAGTCAAGCCAGTGAGGGAACAGTATAAAACATATACCTTATACAATTTTTAAAATACAATTGGCTCAAATGGTCACGTGATTCAATCTGATGGCAGAATTAATACGCTCAAAATGGATAAGAAATATGCTGAAATATCATTTAGCATTGAAATTTCAGATTTTCAAATGGATTGAAATTATATTGACAATCTAATAAAATATATGTATAAGTTTGTTTGGTTTTTAAATTTAGTAAATTTAATCACAAAATATCAATAACTGCTACTGTAAAGCTGGAAAACATAATTAAAAGTTCGACGCAGTGACAATAACATTACGTTCAAATAAAAAGTTTGTAAAATACGCGTAAACCTTATTTCCACTGGTACAGTTGCATAAACTTTAGTTTCAAACCCTACGCAAGTCAATGGCTTGTTATGTTTCAACTGTACGTAATTCTTGTAAATTCTTTTCCCATTTCATACGACGACGGCAATCATATCTCCCGCCACTAGACGTTCTTAAATTAGCATGTGATGTCCAATAAAAGTAATGGTGTCCTTTCCATCTTTTAATCACAAGAATCTAAATATTCCTTTTCATTCTTCCGTGTTGATTATCAATATTTTTCAAGAGGCTTATTTTCCCTTTCGTTTTTAAATTGCTTCACTTTCGGGACACCATTTTTTATTAAAAAAATTTAATCAACAACTTATTTCTGCAGACGCTTCGCATGAACAAATATGTGCAGATTAAAGCGTCTGGGTGCTGTTTTAAAGTTAGTCTAGTTCCCTATCTAATTTCACTAATTCTAATATGAAACCAGGATACAAATAAAACAGATGAACCAATTACCCGGATTTTTCGGCAACGATCGTTTTTGTGGCACTCACCAGTTATTATGTATTTTTGAGAGAGTGATGTATGTAGGGTGAAGTTGTTTGCATTTTAAACATGCACAGTGGAGAGAATTTTGGCATACCTATATGATACTTTCATGTAATGTGGCTGAAATTTCTTTAGATACTGTACTTTTAGAAATTTTAAATGGTTTTAGCACATTGCTAACTAAAATGACTGCTCTCTTGTGCTCCAAAAATCATCCTGAATTTGTCAAAAGTACACTATCCTTGGCAGCTATTCAAATAGGGGGAAAAAATTATGCCAACTAGACAATACTAGCTTCTAAAAGTGCAATAAATGAATTACTAAATACCTAAAATGTAAAAAGTTATCGGCATCTTTTACAATTTACCTCTGAAGTTCGGAAAGTGAAACTGAGAAAGTAGAGGAAGCACTTTTTTGAAAGGTGCACATCTGGAGGAAGGCCAAGCTGTATGTTCTCTAATACATATTGTACCCATCAATCATTTACCAAACTAAAGGGAATTAAAGGCTCTTCGAACAACACCTAAGATACAAAAATTGTTTTTCTAAATAGCCAGTATAACTAGTGTGAAAACCCTGGGAAATTCTTTGCCTTTAAAATTGTATGCCATTAGTCTGTATTTTAAGGTAATTTACCTAAGACTTAAGGCAAAATCGTAAGAGATGGCAGGTTTGGGTAACCAAGCGAAGTCATCAGTGATCACTGCCGACGATACCTATTTAAAGCTGAGCGGGGAGTTTCAATTTGACTGATTCAGGAGCCTACATTGTCAACAAACAAAAAATGTCACAGGCCAATAACATCTAAAATCTGTTTCCCGACTGTTTTCTTTGTGACATCATTCTCATAATGACGTCTGAATTGAATCATCAAACTCCTCTCTGAGCAGTAGTGACTGGTAGTCTCCTATCTAGGCAGTGCATTGTGGGTAAAACATTAGGGCACTGCCCTACTTTACCGAAAATTGTGGTTTATAGTTATTTGTGGAATCACTGCTGCTAGAAGTGGGACACTTTTGTCGGCGAAAAGATAAACTTGACGTATTTATCGCAGGTTAAGCCAACATTTATTTACAGAATAGAATGTGACTGTAAAACGGTTTGATACCTTAACTATACGTATCGGTTAATTTGTTTACATAATGTCAAGATTTGCAATAATAACCCATTGTCAGTAAACGATATCAATGACTAGCTGACTGACGAGTTGTTTCATTTGAAAATACTGATAACGGTAAAGTAATACTAAAATTGATTATAATAGCAGATTAACTGCACATTATATTTCTTACGGATGTTTTATTAGTACAAAAGACGGTTTTAAATGATTCAGAACCAGCAAAGATAAAAGGAACTCGTATGTTTGTAACAGTAGAAGTGCAATAGTCAGTTTATATAAGATTGAAAGATATAACATATACGAACGGAAATCTATTTGTACGAGACAAATAATGATGTTGATTTAGGAAATATGTGAATTATTCATTAGTTGGCTAAAATTTAGTATATCGATAAATCTACACGAATTTTTAATTCTACCTTGCGATTTCATTTTTGAACATCTGAAAGAATGCATATCCACATTCCTAAAATGTTTTCGTTTTAATTTACAATACAAACATGTTCGGTGTGGTCCAATGTGCAAGCAAATAATGACACCCGCAACGTCTTTTCAAAACACGGTAATTTCTTTTTGTTCAAGAAGACAGGTATACGCTAATCTGTCCCTTGTTATCTTGGAAGAAGTAATTGACGGGCGTTTCTTTTCGTGCCACGGTATACAGGTTGTAAAATTTCATTATCTGGTGATTTCGTAGATCAAAATCGGAATCATGACATGTTCAAGACGAAGTTAATATCCGATATCTTGCACACACACACACACACACACACACACACACACACACACACACACACACAAAAAGAAAGTGTCTACCTCAGAAGTACTTGCCGTCCACTGGCAGATATAACTTACCCATTTTCTCCTCAGCTGAAATTTAACTTTTGTTATGTTCTACGCGGAATCTTTGGCACTCTAGTCTGTTATTCACCAAGGCAATAAGAGAGAGAGACTTGTATGGCACTCTACCCTCTTATCCACCAAAGCACTATTCTAAAACCAATCTTTGTTCTGTCTTAGAGATCTATTATATGCATAGCACATCTCTCCGTTGCTATTACGGTTTATGTCTCCAGGTTGGACATCACAAAATGCATTTATTAGCCATACGAATTAAAACAAGTACATCAGAATATATATATATATATATATATATATATATATATATATATATATATATATATATATATATATATATATATATATATATATATATATATATATATATATATATTAATCTTTTATTTACAAATAGATATAAAAATTTAACCAATTGCAAGGTGAACAAACAATTTAATTTAACAAATACACTGACTAGATCTAACATATTTAAAAGCTATTTTGAAATAAACCTCGATAAATATACTGGAGAACACGTGCACATATGTCATCATACATAACTTTGATTATCTTGTCAAATAATAGAGGTCACTGATGTAATCGTACATAACCTCGACTTTACAGCCAACGCGTTTAACGGGGGGAAAGTCAAAACTGAAGGTCAATGTTTCGGATCTAGCCAATTTTGGTTAATTTTTGGAAACTAAAAATATAAAATTGCTTTTTTTGTTGGCGCACTCTCAGTTAGAATTACTGTGCTTACTCGCTTAAAAGTCGAGTTCAACTGGAAAACGCACAGACTCAGATTTTTTAAGAATAATCAATATAACAAGTAACACAGGCCTTGATCTGTTGGCGCTTTATATGACGGCATATCGGGAGCCTGTGCTGATTGCAGGTGGTCTTGACTTACTAGCGAGTATATACGATATTTATAAGGTATAATTTCTGATGTGCTCATTTGAAGGCGTGTAACCAACACACATCATGTATGGACCAGAAGGGGGTATAGATACAGATACTTTCAGTAGACCGTTCTTCCATATTCCTCTCTCTCTCTCCTCCGACCGAGCCTGCTACGTTTCTGAACACGCATTTGCCATGTTGGTATAATGGAAAGGTCTAAAGAAGGATTTTTTAAAACCTGTATACAATGAGAATGTATTAAAACACAAACGATTTTGGGAAAGGTGGCCAAAATTTGTACATTAAATAACACTAGAAGCAATCTTTTGTTATCTACAAATTCTGCGGATTATGTCGTAAAATAGCCTAACATTCGTCCAAAAATTTAAGAAAAAAGAATATATAAAAATACAAAGAATAAAACATATTCAAAATGTCCCTAATCCGCAGAAAATCATTATATCAATGCAAAAATGAAAATATCAACGTAAATGGGACTGTGGGCATTATGACCTGTTTGTCATCCGATGTAGAAGCGTGTTACAGCGGGTGCTCTTCCATATTAATTAGTGCATGCAAATAACAATCGTCATTTATGTAGCGTCTGTTTCTATGTTCCAAATTAAATGATATTATGCAAATATAATTTCCATATATGGTGATATCACTGCTAGTCATGGACTGCAGTGTGGTATACATTATTAAACAATAAAACTTACATTATATTTGTACAGCCTTGACAATAATACGAATTGTTTGCTACATGTCCTCACACAGTGTATACTTAAACTCGTCTGTTTACTTTAAGTAGTAATAATGCTCGACCATTACTCATCATAATACGCCACATGTGCACAATATATGTGTATATTTATATATGCGTACGTGCGTGTACGTAAATATATGTATGTGATTGTGATTATGATTTTTAACTTAGCTTTAAAAAAAATTAATTCATATCGCTACTATGTCTGCAGTGTGGGCATCATGCCATAGACATGTAGCATGATATCCCACCCAAAAAGCAGAGACCACAAATTGTTCGACATAGTCGGACTGTCAATGTTGTTGTACATGCATTGTTTTTTTTTGGGGGGGGGTATGCAAAAGACCTGGTCGTCTAGATATATGTGCCTCATATTGCTAGTGTCACTGGACATTTTTGTGCGTACACAATATTGCCAAAGTTTGTGGAATACCTAACCACCTGTCCACGTACCGGTACCTGATGAACCTATCTACTCCATGACAACGCAATCCCCAGTCGTCACATACTTCCTGAAAGTGCACATTCTGGCAATATTATGCATGGTGCATTTATCTACTCAGATGTAAAGAGGTTTACAAGTTACTGAGGTTCCCGAAGAAAATTAAAGAAGTTATACATCCAATATCAAGAAAAGTAGAACGTAGTAGCAATTGTGCTTTGGTTTTATTATTTTTTTATTTCTGTTTGTTTATATATTTTTTACACGACATTCTTTTAGTTGACTTATCGGGGATGGGGAAGGACTCAATCTTTTTTCCGATCCCTCCCAAGATAGTTTTATCATTTGTACACAATCTTTAGATTTAGGGACGGATATATTTTATATGCAAACGATCTGCTTCAGTGAGCAAATGAATCATGATTATGACTATAAAATTACGTTCATTTTCTCTGCGGGTATATCGGTTGATCGCTTACGGGATTATAAAATTGGGATTATGCTTATAACCTAGATCAATAACAATTGCCCTAAACATATTAAGAGATGTGCATGTCGAGTTTTGATGAATGCAATAAATACTCTCTCTCTCTCTCTCTCTCTCTCTCTCTCTCTCTCTCTCTCTCTCTCTCTCTCTCTCTCTCTCTCTCTCTCTTGATAAAACAAGGTCCAGAAACATATATATTTTCAGTTATTTTTCGATCAAAACACCGTGTTTTCAAATAAATGTTTAACAGCAGTAAAGTGGAGAAACCTCAATGAAAATGCAAACAATGTACAAATATGCAAATTATTGATACAACTGTATACTTTTGACACTTCGAACACCACATTTCATCTATCACCATACCTCACGCTGCACTCTGATAGCGAGGGAGGTAACTCAAGTTCTCTCTTACGCTCGTTTAGTAAAAGGGCGCCTGGAATCTATGTTAAACAATCGGTTTTAATAGAGTAATAAACAACTAATTTGATTGCCTTAGTTAATAAGGAAGCCACTGTTATAATATAACATCAGCGTAAGTATATACTATTCGGATTCATTCACCAAAAGACGCGCAAGGATAAGAAATATAAAACAAAATATGTACATATAAAATAGTACTGGTATCCTTGATAAAGTTTTTAAGTTCACGCAAGGGATACAAACTTTGAACGTATTCAACCTTCCCCATCAGAAGCTGGAAACCATTGTCTCTTTCTAAAAAGAAAACTCATAAATCGACTTACCAAAACTGATAAATGTCTTAATTTGATGTCGAGTTAATACATCTCTTCTGCTTCAATTTCTAGTGTAAACATCCATCTCATGTTGATATGCAAGCTGCTCGTAGGTGGCGCTCTCACTTCTGGCCACTGCACTCGGAAAGCCCATAGCCTTTCCGTTGCTATAGAAGTAGACCACAACTCGTACACTGATAGGCTGTTGACTCTTAGTTCATCTAAACCTTAGTCTATCAACTTCGCTCATTAGTACACGAGCATGGTGAATGGTTTCTACAAGTTCTTACTTATTTATTGCACATGAGTCTGCAATTTTATCAATAAAAAATGACGAAATTTCTGACATGAAATAAAATTAACGGAATTATAAATTAACACAAGGAATGCAAGCGTGACCACAACCCTCCGCTCGATTCGAATTTTCTCACGCGTCTTTTATCCCTTCAGACTCGCACGTAGACTGAAAAACTACACATATCCATTCAAAAAAACAGTAACGTACCTTCGCATCACTCTTGGACGACCATTGCGTGAATCCAATCCGGCGTTAGAGTCCATGTTTACCCTAACATGTCACTTTTACAACAAAACATTACATTGTTCCGATATTTATGTGAAAAGAGGATTACTGGATACACAAATTCCCATATTTACTGATATGTATTTGTGACTGCATATCTACAGGATTTGATTTCAAAAAGTGGAATGTACAAGGACAAGTACATTTCTGTTTGAGTCAGATTTGCATCACATATTTACCGCGTGAATATGCTGTGGTTGGAAAAAGTTCTGTCAGTTGGGAGACCGGTTTAAGTCAACATTCTTCTGTGAACGGAGGTGAGTTTATTTACTTCTGTAAGTTAACATTTAAACCACGCGTGTATATAGGGCGGATTATATGTTACATATATACCGTACCGCACCGCACCGCACCCCACCCACCCCACCCCACCCCAATACCTTACGCCATTTTTTATATGATAATATATGAAAAAATTGGCTGCCAAAATGAAAATAAACAATTATAGAAGGCATGGTTATGGGTCATGGGTCACGTGACCCCCCACCCCAGAAATCATACATCATACTGAATATATATATATATATATATATATATATATTTATATATATATATATATATATATATATATATATATATATATATATATATATATATATATATATATACTATCTTTAGTTTCAGACTGCCTACTATACTAACACTCCCGACCGTGAGTGATTGACCCCACCCACGCTCTTTTGCATAAAATCCTGCGGGTGCACATGAGCTTGGTTAAAAAAAACTTTCCTACAATCACAGCCATCAGTAAATAGAATACTGCACACACAATAATTTCATGGGCTTATTTGGACTAATCAGAATCATATCGAATGATAAGTAACACGTTGCCATATAAAATATGAAACTGCAGATACTATAAAAAGCAACTATGTAATAATTAGATACGTCACAACAACTATGACGTGCTATAATTAATAGTAATGTAGCAATAGTCTCATGGTACTGAAAAGAAATGATTTATTCATCTTTTTTTTTATTTAAAGGCTACAGTTCCAACCATATGTTCGACAGAAGCTTAGACAATAAGAAGGTATAACTAATATTACCTACTAATCTCTTCAGAGTTTAAACTATTCGATGCGCATTGGAAAGAGATAATAATATTCTGATTGATATCTCCATCGCGCGTATCAGTTTGTTGTTTTTTTTTTTTTTGTTTTGTTTTTTTTTTTTTTGCGCACGCGCGGCGACGATATTAGCCAAATATATAGATAGGCGCTATATTTTATATCGATTTCTTATGTTATTGGGGACACCTCGGAATCTTCCTGCGAACAGAATAACACATGGGCTGTGATTGTCCTAACTAATTTAGGTCGCCTGTATTATCTGCCATTTAATGAAATAGACCACCACCATTTTCATCTCGTGAATGCAGACTAATTACTATAATTGACGGGAATGAAATATAGCATTTAAATTTGTCCGACAAATCATCACGTAGCAAATATTTCAAATGTCATTCATGACGTAAAGTCCTAATACGATTGTTCTTAGGCATACTAATAGCATCCATTTGTTAGGTTTAACCTTCTTCATATCATTACCTATATTAACATGAACAATGATGTTTGATGCGTTTAATGCCAACTATTGATGCCTTGTTTCATTGTTACACTCAGATTTCTGTTTTATGTTTGATGCGAATAGCATCGTATTTGACTGAAATATGCTAATATCATCGCAATCACGTATGAGGCAATTTGAGCTGCTGCAAACAACCGAATAGATTTCAGGTACCATACTCATAGCACTAGAGAGCCAGAACGCCTCATGGTTATTCAACCAAAATCAACATTATAAATATTTTGGTTGATTGATACAGCGTAAATTGGGGGATATTGCATGAAACTGAGAACTCAGTCACCATCGCGCGATGTATCATATCATTTTTTCAAGTATGCTAGGCAAAATAGAACCATGCCAAATGTATCATATCATTATAAAATTATCTGCACAATTTCATGAAAAGATTGTTCTGTAATTAGTTGATAATTAGTGTAATTTTGATGGCTGTCG
The DNA here is from genome assembly GCA_016746295.1 of Potamilus streckersoni. NCBI lineage: Eukaryota > Metazoa > Mollusca > Bivalvia > Unionida > Unionidae > Potamilus > Potamilus streckersoni. The sequence continues at coordinate 188,064 of JAEAOA010000921.1, forward strand.
TCTCCTTTTATTTGCTTACAAATGTCAAACAAAAAAAGTCAAAACTCAGAATCAACTTTAGTTTATTAAAAACACAAAACTGGCGGAGTGCAGCTTGCTTAAACTGTGATGTCATATGTATATTGGCTGGACGTCTTTTGCGAGTTTTTTCGTGATGCACGACAATATTTTAGTGAAAATTCTTCGTTAATGAGATGAACTTTGATCACGAAACGTACCTTAAGATTGAGAATCAAACCAACCCTAAATGGGAGTGAAGATAACAAAGATGGTAAAACATGCATGCGATGCACCATGTTTGTTTTTATCAGGTTAACTCGGGGAGTTACGGCGTTTTCGTTGACGTGCATCTAAGAACACGAAATTTAGACGAAAATTACAAAACAAGTTGCCCCAAAACGGCCAGTGTCATGGCAAGACGTTATAAAGATTATTTTGCAATGTAACACCTGTCTATCATAGAAAACGCCATGTTTTCTTGTTGTAAGCGACTCGATTCTCGCACGTAAAAATATACCAAAAATAGGTTGTAAACATTTTTTTTTGCGAAGCTAACAGTGAAATACTAAGGATATTTGTGTGCATGCAGCAATCGTACCTCACTTTGCTCAATATTTTTATTTTGAGTAATTGCTTGGATGATTTGTAATTTGACTATTTTCGAAATGTCCAGCTTAGCAGGCCATTTTACACAAATTGACTGGCACATCTTATTTTGTTACTATTTTGCACTTACCGGCACAATAATCTAATAATTGATAAGATCGGATACCATTCTGATGTCTGCTCCTGCCAAATGAAAACAGGTATAGTACATAGCATTGCGACCATTTGCATTAAAACTAATTTAGTCTTGAAATACCAGAAGGAGGTCTTCCCAGAACTTGGAAAAGTTATTCAATTTGCTGATGAAATTATGTGATTTCACGTATACAGTGACAGTTTAATTTGTTGGCTGGGGCACACGCCTTGCTTTAAGTATGGTTTTGAGATGAGATGTTGATTTATATGACTTTATGTTTCAATTTTTTACGGCTTGAATGGATACAGAATGTATATAAAAAAACAACTTGGCCTAGTGGTTAGAGCGTCCAAAAACTTAACAAAAATGGAACTAACAGCTGCCTCAGCATTAAGAGGTTAGTGTTAGTACTGGTCTGCCTGGTGTAAGGATAATGTGACTGAGTGGGACATCATGCCACATGTTTGAATGCCCCAGTGCTAGACATCACTATAAACTGCCACACTGCAGATTTAGCGATATGACTGAAAAATTGTTAAAGCTACGTTAAAAATCATAATCACATCACATCACATATATCTTTTTAGCTTCAGTTCTACAAATTGTTACCATTGCATATTCTGTTCGTAACACATGGCCGCAAGCCAAGGGCGACAATTATTTATGCTCTCCTTTACCCGTGCCCTCCTACGACGTAATCTTCATTTCTTACAAATGCACATAAACACGATTACTTCATTAAAAAGCCAGTGAAAAAAATGTTATGCGCAGTGGCGCTCAAGGGGAAATCAAGCATAGGGTGATAATGATGGCCCCGCCAACGTTTTTCTGGTAATTTAATTTTTATCAGCTGTCTAGGCATCACAAGACCTCTGGCACCTGTATCCATCTCCCGTTAGTATGCTATTATTTATGAGTCAAGAGAAGTGACATTTCTTTTGATGAGTGTATATAGAAGAGAAACGCTTATTGGGTCACTCAGTGAAAATTCATGATGAGTCGAAACAATGTTATTCGGGCTCGCAATGACTTGCTAAGCAAGTTTGTCAGCAATAATCGTGGGAAACGAGGAAATAGTATTGGCAGCCAGTGTTGAAACAAAAACGAAGAGGATTTTCGACCGTGACATGCGATATCGATAACAGTGATAAATGAAGCATTTAGAAGCTACGCTTGATGTCTGGTTCAACGAAACTAGCCTACTGGAAATGCCGATGCCACCACAAATTGATTTCCTAAGGAATTTATCACCAATGCATGCTACTGAGTTCACCTCCTTATGAAAGGTTTGCAAAACAAGTCAAGCTAAATGTAAAGACTTGTCCACCTTCTTTCGTCACAGTTTAGAGGAAATGTGACTGAAATGACAACTAAAAATAGAGTTGACTCCAGAATCGCATGGTCTGTACAATCATTGGTATTTGCCAGCGTCATCTAGGGAGCAATTATGCCTGCCTACGAGGAAGTGTCAACCGGCCTTCTTCGGCTTTTATCGAATTCGGGAAGGGATTGGGTGGTTAATAGTACTGTAAACACAATATTTTGTCTATATCATGCCCGGGAAATTTGAGCCAAATGCTTTTCTTAAGGACATGTTGAGGCAGCCGACCCAGAACGGCCTGGGCAAGTATCGAACCGACGACGATTTGATGACGAGCCAGACGCTATTCTAACTGAACTATTGTGGCTTCCAATTTATTCACTTTTCAAAAAATAGCACCGTTTAAGGCAAAAACCAATGTCAAATAAAAACGCGGCACTGCTCCATCGGAAGACGGTGGTAAATAATACCACTCGTGTCGCGTCGAGAGTACAATTATTTTTTGTTTTAATGTAAATCTCAGGATAATAAATGTTACACCAATAACATGACTGTTGAGGAAGCATACCTTTCGATTGATGCACTCTTAAAATTACTTGCTGTTTCTATCTAGTCTCGCGGTGACTTCACGAAGTACGTACCAAGCGCCGATAAAGTGTTTGAAAATCATTATGAATTTACTTATTGATTGTCATCTTTTCTAGCCAAAGTTCCAATGTGCTAACCCCATCTACATTTTGTCGAATCGACAACTATTTTAGTGTTTTGTACAAGCGACATCTATTGGATTGCTTCCCTTAGTATCTAATGCCAACCAGTGCCGGATTTAAGACAAACGAGGCCCTGAACCAGTTAAGATATGAGACCCCTCACAATGAAAAATTCATCGTAAACTATTTTCCAAGAAGGTGGGACCCCTGGCCAATGGGGGGGGGCAGTGGGTAAGCACACCTAAGCACAATGGTAAATCAGGTACTGATGTCAACTAACCAACAACGAGTAAAAGGTATATTGTACATCAGACGAATTGGGTGTAAGTATTCAGTGCGAGCAGCGTATAGCGTTATCCTTACTGAATAAAGACCACATGTTTCAACGGTGATGTTCAAACGCAGGGCCAGTCAATCACTGTGTCAGCCATTGGTGCTAACAATGCATAGCGCTATCCTTAGTGAACATAACCCTGGTGTTCATTGTGAAGTTTAAACACGGTCGAAATCGAACGCTGTTAAACCTTCACTGCTAACAGTGCACGGTTCTCTCCTTGCTGAATAAAGAACGGGTATGCAGACGTTTAAGTTCAAAAGCGGAAGCATCCTAACATTGTGTATAGGTCTTCAGTTCTGAGAGAGCATAATGATATCACCAAAGACAACCTGGGCGTACAGACAATAGTCTTCGACTGTCTGTCGCCTGACATTATTTGATATTGCGACTGTTGTATACATTGCTTGTGACAGTAAATCGCCTTTCACTATATACAATTGACACGGCAGACATTGTATTGTTAGAATAATCAAAGGTAACAGACAACTATAATAAACACCACCCCAACCTAAATCCCAGTTTACGCAAATGTGCGAAGTAGTAAAATGTGCAACCATATATCTTCAACTCATTCGAATGCAGCTTAAATGCTGAGCATAAACTGTAAGAAAATAATGAAAGTTCTCGGCAGTAAAGGTCATGCTCATATTTTTTTAAAATTTTTCTCTGGGTGTTGTTAATACAGTTGTCTGTCACCAAACACATAGTTTAGCCGTGAGCAAGCAGTCTGTGCGTAACTCAGAAAATGGTTGTTTGAATGTGGGCCCAAATTACGAAACAACGTTTACGTTTATTTTTTAAAAAATACAGCTTGTTCATGTATTTAACCCCAGGAGGACCCAGGGATATAAAATTGTCCTAAAATGCTCTACAGAAAGAGGCGACTGATAAAGGTCGGGGTTTCAAGTAGCAGGTGATCGACGTAATATGAGAGAGAGAGAGAGAGAGAGAGAGAGAGAGAGAGAGAGAGAGAGAGAGAGAGAGAGAGAGAGAGAGAGAGAGAGAGAGAGAGAGAGAGAGAGAGAGAGAGAGAGAGAGAGAGAGAGAGAGAGAGAGAGAGAGAGAGAGAGAGTACGTGTATAACTGGTGGTTATAGGTTTGCGTGTTTCTTCATTACTACAAATATTTTCAAATATCATGTCGTATAGACAGATATGCGTATGCAAAAATACAGAATATGGACAGCAATAATAGCTGAATTTCTTCTTAAAATTTTGAATATATAAATATACCACCTACTAATATATAAATATACCACCTACTAATATATAAATATACCACCTACTAATATAGAAATCTACCACCTACTAATATAGAAATATACCACCTACTAATATAGAAATATACCACCTACTAATATAGAAATATACCACCTTCAGAACAGAGGTCTTCAGTCTATAGTCTTCGAAGTACGACGAGCAAATGTCACGACAAAATGGAAAAGGTAATCTTCAAAATCTCCTAAAGCTGTAGAGGGATAAGACTCTCAACTCTATCAAAGCAAGTTATGAATTTAGCACATCAAACATATCTTTAGCACCATAAACTTCAGTGTTCAATATAAAGATCGTTGTACAGATCGATGACCTCTCATCTTTGTCCGCTTAGATTGAACAATTTGACTCATAGTTAAAAATTAACACAAAAATGAGATTTAGAAACTCGTTTGTCACTCAAGTGTTTGCGACGTCATGGTACAATACCTCTACTGTACCTTTGACAATATATATCGATAAGGGTCATTGAGGACACAGCATTCCACCTTTAAAGCTTCTAGATTGACCAGTATATAGGATTTACTTTCTCTGTCCGTCCTTTTGTCCATCTGTCCCTTCTACCTGGGCTGTGATGTTTATTTCAAAAACATACGGAGACCCATCTTTTAGCGTGGCTGAGTAATTAGGTTTCTGTTACTTTCTGTACAAGTTTATTTAACACTATTGTATATGAGGTATAATTTTAATATATTTTGTTATATTACCATAATACGTGCATCTTAACATGGCTGTGTACTAAAACTAGGATAATGTGACCTACTCTCCAGGCTTTTATTTAATATTATTAAAAAAAATAATTCATACCACAAATGCAGTAGTATTGTATTGACTGTTCATTGTCACCTCAGATGTTTACATAGGTCTGTTTCTTACTGCAGTACATATTTGTCTTCGGTGGTTTCATTCGATTATTCATCTTCTGCGTACATCGCATTATGTCTAAGTATATATATATATATATATATATATATATATATATATATATATATATATATATATATATATATATATATATATATATATATATATATATATATATATATATATAACACAACAGCTACTTTGAACAACCTAGTCATTACAGGTAAAATATAATTTTATTCACACCGGTGCAAATATTTGCTGTATGCAAAATTACCAGTTACCTTTAATTTCTAATTTGTGCATTGCACTAGTTCATATAGCAATCATATAGAATAGCAATGCAGGTATCGTGGAGACGATTCAACAATGAGACATATCTCTATTACAGAGAACTAACATATATTTAAATCTTGAAGAATGGGTTTGTGTTATTCTCAGTATAGATTAAGATCTCGATCCGGTGAGAAATTATGAGATTGTAATGTATGTCCTTGTGTAACTGTAGATAGCTCATCGGTTTATCGTGAATCTTTTTTTTCCAATATTAACCAATCAAAATTCAATATAAATTAATTTGATTATATAAACCACTCGATAGTTTTATCTTTAGCACCAAAAACTTCAGTGTTCAATATAAAGATCGTTGTACAGATCGATGACCTCTCATCTTTGTCCGCTCAGCCAAAATGAGTATGTGAGAAAGAAGACGAAGATGATTAATTAAAACGATGATATTTTATATCAATGCCTTTGAAAAAATAATGTGGTTTTGGAGATACTATTGATAAAGAATGACAAGTAAGCAACACTAGATAGCTACGGTAAATGTATTGTTATCCTAGACAACCATATCATCGCACTGAACAGAAGTTGAGTGGTATTACTCAAAAATCAATTACTTGTGCATGTCCCATGTTGACTTCGAGCGACGATATTGACAGCCAGCAAAACGCCTGAATACATTTTGATGTCCAATTCTAGAGCATGTACCGAGACTGACTACAGTGTTTGTTTGGTTGGTTGGCTGGTTGGCTGGTTTTAACACATTCATGGCTACTTCATGCCGAGGAAATGGAAGCAAAGTGCATTTCGCAAAGAAGGAACGAGTTAGTTGACACAAGCTGTCCTTGACGGATATCGAACCAGCGACTCTTGGATTGCGAGGTTGATATAAAACAAACTAAACTGCCAGTTCCCAGTTGGAATAACACGTCATTTGACGATATTGACAATTGTCTTATTAAATACCTCATCCATTTTGAATGTATTTTCGTATAAGCTATTGATTAATTGAAAAGAAAACCAAACTTTCTGTCACATTTACTTCCTTTCATGGTAATGTAAATTTGTTTAAAAGAAAACGCGATCGCGACAAAGCAAGCGGGCTACGGATGAAACGAAAAAGTAATTTAATTATGGCACAAGATAATATTTTTTCTGAGTGAGTTTTTAGATATAAAACACACACACACACACACACACACACACACACACACAGAGCTACGAGAAGCTCAAGATCTTGTTGTGCTAAAACAATGTTTTTATGTGGGCAATGATCGTTGGACCTCTGCAATGTTTATGTCAGGGTCATTTTACATGAAAATTTGCAGTTTGTAAGTCGTACCTCACACGACTCTACGATGTATTTGTCCATGTTTAAATTTGCCATCTTTATCAGACACTCAACACCCCGGTATAATTCAAATACAGAATGTTATAACCCTAATCTTTACCTTAAAAGATAGCACAGGACCATTGATCAACAAATTTAAAGTCAAAATCGTATCACTACTTGAGAGAGTTATAACAGCAATACTTCTAGCAATGGCGGGGCGCTGGTAGGGAAATTATCGTGGGCTGTATTTGAGTATTTTAAATAGTGGTGTTCACACATACATAAACACAAAATGTGACATTTATCTAAAAGAAACACAAACAAAAGAACAACAAAAAATAAACAATATATTCCTTCTACCACATTAAGTAATAAACTTACTGGTTCTGTCTCAAATTGAACTGAAGAAAAAAAAGCATCAGTAAGGATTTAACAAAAGAATAATAACTATCAACTGTTACTATTAAGACGCTGATCTCACCTGTATAGTGAAGAAAATAAATCCCTTGGACAAAATCTTCATCAGTTTTGTATTAATTGCATGCTGTTTCCCATTTCCAAATGAAATAAGTCTAAAGTTTTACAGTATTTGGATAGATTTCTCTGTCTCCTCCAAATGAAACACCGGCATTCACGCGGGGGCCTCGCACAGTGTTTCCAGGGACGCTAAATAGTTCAAGCGACAACATATCCCGACATGCACCGAGTTGTGCACAGGTAAACCTCGTTGACTGCCGTTAAACTGATACAATATTAATTAAATTGTGTCTAATATCAGCGGCATTTATGTCATTTAATTGACTTAGGAAATTGATATATTTAATGGAGGCTATTGACACCACACCTCATGCAGGAATCAGTCGAGAAAGAAAAAAAAATCAATGAAAATTGTCAAACAAAACTAATACCAGGGTATAATGTATGAGTCTGATACATGTGAATATCACAAAAGTGAACAGCCAACCAATACCTACTTTTGTATAACTACTCGCAGACACACGCACAGACAGACAGACACATACATATATATATATATATATATATATATATATATATAAATATATATATATATATATATATATATATATATATATATATATATATATATATATAGGTTCGAGAATTATCATTATCATCAGTCCTCTACTAAGGCTTGAACTAAGGTGCGCTTATTTGGACATCCATTCCTTTGTATGCACGCACCAATACCATACCCTCTCGGCTAAGCGCACAATCTCAAAGCTCAAAGGAAGGTTCAGCTAAATCATAGATTTAGGTATTATTTTATAGCAGACTGAATTTAGGCTCAGAGAATGTAAATTAATTGATAAACTATTTGCAATAAAAGCCAAAAGATTTTATATGTGTGGGTTACACGTCTTATATATTCAAGTCACTGTTTCGCATTCTTTTTCCATACATTTTTGTCTGTGACGATGTTCCTCTGTAAAATCTTAAAATAGTCCTTATGAAATTCAGTATGCACAGGGAGCAGGGTGCTTTAAAGTTATTACTTAACTCTCTGTCTCACACTATTGCCATGAACAGAGCTGGTTATAGCAGAGTTTGACGTCATTTGTGATACGATTTCGAATGCTCGATTTGAAACTTTCTTTTTTTTCCCTCCATACATAATAATTATCTTTATTTAAATGCATTTTTTTAAAAAAAATTTCATATAAAAATAACAAATCTTATTTATTTATCATTAGCTTCTTGAGTATATTATAAAAACGTTTTCGTGCTAAACATGAATTTTATATAATTTTACTTATTACAAAATTTATTTTTACAAACTCAATTATTTCTGAGAGACTTAAGACAAATACGATTTAGTACGGTATGATTGACAGCAAATAAAAGCCTTAATAAAAATGATGCTACTCAGAGCCGGATCAGGTCAAGTATTGGGGCAGGGTTTTTCCAAAATTTATAATGGCTCCTGTCTTTTCCTGAAGTCTATGCGTGTACTTAAAGTGTCCATATTATCTAATAAACATGCCTGAAAATAAAATGATAGGCAAATTTAAAGTGAAATCGATTGTACGTTTATGTGTGTGTGCGTGTGGAAACCCAGCACCCCCCTATCCTACCCTGCTAAGCCAATTTAAGTAAGACAGTCACCCATATTAACGGAGTCGATAGGAATAACAAAAATGCAGTGGGAGATTACTTACGTTTTCCTCAGCATACAACAGGATGAGTTATGTCCCTTACAAACGCAAACTAAATGTTAAATACGTTTCGAATGAGTGAATCGCATCATCATCATCATCATCATCATCATCATCATCATCATCATCATCATCATCATCATCATCATCATCATCATCATGAAGTTATAGTGGGCAAAAGCGGATGAAAACGACAATGATGAGAATAATGCTGTTGATTGTAAAGAATGTTGATGATAATAGTGATTGTGGAGTAAATTTCTCTCAACATATTTTGTATTTTTGTTTAAAGTTTAGATGACTCTTGCCATAACTGGAAATATAAAGCACGTTTTCAGTTCAGATGCAATTTCTGCATATCCTTCTCTTTTTTTCTTGTCTTGTTGTGGTTGTTGGGGTTGGGTGGGTGGCTGAGGCATTTTCTTTTCTAGTCACCTCCTTGCAGAAATTTGGAGAAATCACTAAAGCATGTAACAATTGGGTAAGATATACGTTATGACTTATATGCTGCAGTTATTTTATCCATTAGAGATATGTGATGTGAGGGAATAGATCAATTTTATCCATTAGAGATATGTGATGTGAGGGAATAGATCGATTGTATCCATTAGAGACATGTGATGTGAGGGAATAGATAGATTTTATTCATTAGAGTTATGTGATGTGACGGAATAGATCGATTATATCCATTAGAGATATGTGATGTGACGGAATAGATCGATTTTATCCATTAGAGATATGAGATGTGAGGAAATAGATCGTTTTTATCCATTAGAGATATGTGATGTGAAGAAATAGATCGATTTTATCCATTAGAGATATGTGATGTGAGGGAATAGATCGATTTTATCCATTAGAGATATGTGATGTGACGGAATAGATCGATTTTATCCATTAGAGATATGTGATGTGAGGGATTAGATCGATTTTATCCGTTAGAGATACGTGATGTGAGGGATTAGATCGATTTTATCTATTAGAGATACGTGATGTGAGGGAATAGATCGATTTTATCCATCAGAGATATGTGATGTGAGGAAATAGATCGATTTTATCCATTAGAGATATGTGATGTGAAGGAATAGATCGATTTTATCCATTAGAGATATGTGATGTGACGAAATAGAGCGATTTTATCCATTAGAGATATGTGATGTGAGGGATTAGATCGATTTTATCCATTAGAGATACGTGATGTGAGGGAATAGATCGATTTTATCCATCAGAGATATGTGATGTGAGGAAATAGATCGATTTTATCCATTAGAGATATGTGATGTGAGGGAATAGATTAATTTTATCCATTAGAGATATGTGATGTGAGGGAATAGATCGATGGAATAATTTATGAAGCAAATACAACATTTACGTCGGAACTAAGACAGCGCTCCAGGACTTCTGTCACCAGATCTTGTGGTGTTTACCCCAGATCTTTTTTTCTTGTCTCGACTTGTATCCCTGGAGCGTGATTGAGTGGGGAAAGGAGAGACGAGGAAACAGTATCACTTGGCGAGAGAGTCTCCCAGTACTTTCCTGATCAAGATTTATGTTCTCTCAAAAACGTTTTTATTATCTGTTTAGGTGTAAAATATACTCAGTTTGTAATGTCTTGACAAAATTTCAGAATACATTAAGTGATTACTGAGAGAGAGAGAGAGAGAGAGAGAGAGAGAGAGAGAGAGAGAGAGAGAGAGAGAGAGAGAGAGAGAGTATGTCCTTGTACCACCTTTCCCCTCCCTTTTGTACCACTCTTTCCTTCCCTTCCCCTTTATTGATAATGAGCTAATTTCTATTTGGCCTTAAGCTGTAGGTACCTTTTGAAATTCACACGATGATATTCTTAAAACAGGTTATACGGGGTGGGGTGGGGTTGGGGAACCGATATAGGTTACACAAGGTTATGCGGTGTAGTGTGGGGGATATAACGTCAACATAGGTTATACGGAGGGACTATTATAAAGTTAAAAGTTTTAAACAGTATGGATGACAAATTTGTAAGTGTTTTAAGTACACATTTAAGTGCTTATGTTATTAAAAAAATGTTCGTTCACTCAGTTTTGCGGAAGAGTGTAATGTCGCTGATGCAACTCTGCACGCAAAGAATTTTGAACATGTTCATCTTGTCTTGGTTCTAGCTATAGTGATCAGCCATTGTAGAGCTTCATTTTCCAACGAGAACAACGTTTAAATGCCTTTTAACACAATCGTTTGCATCTCGCACAAATTGAGTAGTCCAATTAGTCGTTAATGGATTCACTCAGTATAAAGTTTTATTCGTTGCTAATGAAGGCGTGGCTCCAAAATACACTAAAATCAGTACTTACAGTACGTTTTTAGAGAAAGCGTACATAAAACACAATCCGAATGAATCACAGGACAAGAATCTTTCGAATATAGTAAATTAAATCACACATACATACATACGCACACACACACACACACACACACACACACACACACACACAATCGCGCGCACACAGAACATTCGTGATAAATTAGACGGGATAAAAATGTGACTATGTACGCATAATGTTTTGTGACAACGGTCACCCCTTAGCTTCTCTTCATCGTATATAAGACTATTTTTTTTTCTTAGTTTTTACTCTTCATCTTTTCCTATCCACCATTTTCAACAATCGCTGGAAAATTAATTGATGGAGGTTACAGATGGAGCAAGGATTATCTTGTATCCACCTATATTACTCGTCTATGACACATTCGAAGAAACATTTCTTGGCTTTTCTTTTGCATTTTTAAATTATCACAGTCTTTGGTTAAAAAATAATAAAAGACCGTTGTAATTTGAAAATCATCAACTTTGAGATCGACATCTGCACTCTACATATTCTGCCATAAATGTAAGATAAAGAGAGATATATTTCGTCAAAATATTAATTTCATATGTCGGACATAGGATGTCAAAACTGCATATACAAAATGCATATAATTTTGTACGTTCTGTTTGTACAAATGGCTGACTTATCTAATTGTGCGTATATAAAAAAAACAGACTGTTCGTTAACTTTTTCGTTGTCCCTTACTTTTTTGTTTTCTGTAGCCTTTTTAATTTCTTCTAATTTCTTTCTTGTCTTAAACCCTAATTTTCTTCTTATACAATAAACAAAACATTTGTATAAGAAGCTAAAGGCAAAAACTCTTGTTGCAGCTGTTTCCGTTATTTGCAACACAGCAAACCAGACCTCGTTACGTCAGCCCCACACTTTCATTCTGAGTGGGAAGCAAGTGGATAAAACATATTCCGTTAATCACATCTGGCGAGTCTTATTAGTGCGCTGTACAGTGTAAGCTGTCCTCGACAAAGAGTGTGAGGAAATGGATTTCAAATGTATCTTGCCGATTCTGTTTATGATAATTGGTAAGTATTTTAATTCCTTGTTTCCTCGCAATCAAGCGTACATACAGGGATTCACAAATTAGAATCTTTGTCTGAGAAAGTTATAGTAACATTTTAATTTAAAAAGTATTACAGTGGTTTAAATATAGTCATATCTGTACTTTTTCTGCATGCGTTGATGATTGTGACAAAACAAAAATAAAAAGCCCTTTGATAATACAGCACAGAATCAGAAAGAATCATTCAATGGTTTATATTGAAACTAATTAAAATTTGTTATGGTTTACGTCTCAGAAATGTATTTCATTGAAGTCTAGAAAGTGTACTTCATTTTTGTGATGTTGATTACATTTTATACTGCAGAATTGGTCTTGGTAAGTTAACAGATGTAACAATGGTTTCGTAAAGACTCTGAAAATATTTAACACAAAAACCGTAAGACTCCTGACGCTCGCACCTGAAAGTGTTTCCTTTGTCTCACTATCGTGTTTATCCATCATATTGCGAACAGTATTGACCCAGTTGTAGGATCATAATGCGCAGACAGATCATGGTGCGCGATGGCATCAATCTAGTGCGCAGCACAACGAATGAAACAAAACTAGTCGTGCCTTATGGAGAAGTATAGATGCCAAACATTTTTGTACGAAATGAAACCGGACAGGTATCAAAGACCACTCTGTTATTTACTAAGAATATTCATTTTCCCGGAAAAATATTCCAAAGTGTTTTACATTATTATTTGGAGACTTTACTCTCTTTAAAAAGTTAATTATTTTTTTTTTTGCCCCAAAACACGCAGCAGTTGGCGACGACACAATGTGCAATATTGTGATCTGTTAAACAACACGCCCCTTAAACCCTACTGACAGACTTTATGATGTGCAGGCGTCTTAGTCCTTGACACAACACAGCAGCGAGATTGGGATGCGAACCTACTATCCTTTGATATTTAACCCATCTCTTAGCCTTGAAGTGAAACGAGAAAGCATATCTATGGCAACAAGAAATATAAATGTAAATGCAATTTGTTACTTCAATCTTGAAAATATTACGTAAACAACACGAGAAAGCTTAACATGTCTTGTCATTAAATTTTAGCAAAACAGAAATGGACGCAATGTGGTTCAAAAGGTGAAATTTTTCAAATGTTTAGGGGGTCACGGAAATTAGTTCACGTGTCCTTAAATTAGCTCGCTCAGTATCTTTTCAACTGTAATGTTGGGCGTAATTTCTAGTTTGATTTTATAAACTGTAATGTTTTTGGACTGGGCTTCCTATTTTAAAATATTAATTTAAAATCAAGGCGCTTTGTGACACTTTAGTGTATAGTTTATAATTTTGTGTATGGATGACAACTTCGACAGAGTAAGAGTATCGTAACTTTGGTTTTTTTTTTTTTTTTTTTTTTTATTTTTATCTGGAGAAATGGGCGTGCCACTAAAGTGGTATCCATACGAGAGAGAGAGAGAGAGAGAGAGAGAGAGAGAGAGAGAGAGAGAGAGAGAGAGAGAGAGAGAGACTTATCTCCACGAGACAAAGACATTGAAACAGAAGGTACTCCGATGTCTGGCAGGGGCACTTCTAATACTTGCGACATCGCAGAAAAAATGATGCATGTGATTAGAAGCGATAAATTTACGCTGGATTGTGTCACGGATAGTTTTCTGCTGATTTCAGAACCACGCACTCATTTTAATGATTCCCAGATGCCAAACTTAGATACCAAGAGGCTCCTCGAGGGGTAGGCTTGAATAATAATAATAATAATAATAATAATAATAATAATAATAATAATAATAATAATAATAATAATAAGAAGAAGAAGAAGAAGAAGAAGAAGAAGAAGAAGAAGAAGAAGAAGAAGAAATGATAACAGATTTGAGGATGACGGTGAAAGACACTAAATACCATTGAAGAAGAAGAAGAAGAAGAAGAAGAAGAAGAAGAAGAAGAAGAAGAAGAAGAAGAAGAAATGATAACAATCCTGATGATGACGGTGAAAGACACTAAATACCATTGTCTAAATATTTTAATAAAGTATACTAATTACTATGGTTAAATATTTTAATAAATTACACTAAAGACCATGATCAATGGGCTCTGCTGATTTCACCCTGCCTTTTCGATCGCGTTCTTTATTACACAAAAGTCACTACTGAGTCATTTAACTGTAGTAGAAATAAACTGAACAACAGCAAAGCCTCTCTCTCTCTCTCTCTCTCTCTCTCTCTCTCTCTCTCTCTCTCTCTCTCTCTCTCTCTCTCTCTCTCTCTCTCTCTCAGTAATCCTTTTAATATATGCTGAAATAGTGGCATTATATTGCAGACTGAGTAATTTTTTTCTGAAGCCACAACGAAACAGATAATGGAACAAACCGTTATAAATATTATTAAGCCAGTCCGTAACATGCTATCTGACCAGCCTGATTTGTTTAGTGGGCGTTACTCACGAGCATTTAATTTAGGCCTATTTCATTTTAAATGGGTAAGTTTTAGGTGTAGATGCTCTTATTGAAATAAGACATCCACCACTCTTTCAGTAATCAGTCAATTTATCATTTTAAAAATCATTCATTAGGCTGCAGTTTTAATATCTCTTCCGGAGCCCCTCCACTCCCAAACACATAACGATTCCGGAGCCCCTCCACTCCCAAACACATAACGATTCCGGAGCCCCTCCACTCCCAAACACACAACGAAGCCAACCTCCATGAATAATATTAAGCAAGCCTATGTACATGACCCTGTCTTGTGCGACGTTTTCTGTCTGTCTTTTAAAGGAAAACGGACTTCTGAAAAAGATCACAACATATCTAAAAGTAACAATTTTTTTTTCGATTTGTGTTTGACTGCAATGTAACACAAGTAGACAATTTAAGTAAACGACGTTTTCTGTCTGTCTTTTGAAGGAAAACGGACTTCTGAAAAAGATCACAACATATCTAAAAGTAACAATTTTATTTTCGATTTGTGTTTGACTGCAATGTAAGACAAGTAGACAATTTAAGTAAAGTGCCTTGCCAAGCTACTTAACATGGTACCTGACACAGTTTGACCCGTTGTTAAGATTCCCACCCCGCACTCATTTTGATCAAGAATCCGGCACGCCAATTATTGAGCCGCTTGCGGCTCCTAATTGTGGCCTCTTACGTCACGGTGTAAGGTACATTGGGCATATTTTACATCTCTTAACCGGTAGTGGGATATTTTATTGTGTCTCGAATCTTTAACTCAGCGTCAGGGAAATACGAATGAAACAGTAAAAATAGAATATTTTTATTTTGTTGACTATGTGGTGTATTTGAAACAAGAACCTCAGCTCACAAAAATCTGTTGCAAGGTTTTTTAATCATACTTTTTTCATTTTTGCACATAATCAATTACATTTTAGTAAGGCATGCTATACTAAAGAAAGGTAAAACATACTAGTTTTTCTTTTTTCATTAGATAAAACGCAAAATTCACAGACTAGTTATTTCTACCATGATTGTTTTAACATAAAATCTGTTATTACTATGCCTGGTATTGTGCTTCTCTTGAATTGAACAAAAAACAAAAAAAAAAAAAAAACAAACAAACAAAAAAAAAAAAACAGCCCAACGTAATTTAACGCAAAGTGACACTGATGACATTTTGTGTTCACTCATAATGCAATAAATGATGCAAAATGAAGCCACACGTTGCAAATTGTAGCCTATCGCGAGTTATAAAAAAGCAAAGATTCGTAGCTGACAATCTAAGACAAATTCTAACCATAACGCAAAATATAAAAATATAATCATTTAACAGTTGGCTTCGCAAAATTGAATTATTTATTGGCATTCTTTTGTCTTGTGCATCGCTATAGCATACAGTTCCAGAGGATAACTTAGTGTCTTATCGTCACACACACACACACACACACACACACATACATACATACATACATACATACATACATACATACATACATACATACATACATACATACATACATACATACATACATACATACATACATACATACATATATGCCATCTTTTTGTGGTGGGTGGGTGTGGGGATGGGGTTGGGGTTGGTAAAAATGTACGAATACGTAACATACATTATCTTTTGTAAACGTGCAAGGCGCGCCAAATCTTAATCTTTTTGTAAACTATACATATTCTGTTATATCTATTCATATATATTAGAATGGAAGACAAGTTGTGCAAAACAGTAATTAAAACACGATATTCCCCATGTACTGTAAAAGTATTTAGTTTGCTAAATGTCTTCTTATTTCGATTGGTTCAGTATTCTTTAATGTATGAAATGTTTTTATGGTTTTCAGTTTGAGCTTTTAATATTCTCTTTTATTTTCCCGAAAGAAGATGGAAGCTCACAAATTCTAATTTTGACTTTCAAAAAACTCCTCATATCTTCCAGGTCTGTTGACTCTTGATCTTATCCCTATATGTGATGTAACGCCGCACCACCCCACCACCCACACAATAGGAGTAAAGGTTTATCTTAGGGTCTGAAGTGGCTAATGGAAGTTAATGGATTCTTTTCTAAACTACACTGGGTAATTGCTTGAAAATAGAATCCTACCTCCATTACGCTCAAACTAGTTGGTAGTATAAAACAAATATCGATATAAATATTGCACCCACTGATTTTTTGTTCCGAGTACATGGTGGGTCTCTAAAACCTATTTATATATGTTACGCGGTGGTTGGATTTTCGTTATCTAGAGTATTATCGATCACAGTGTTATAGCCCGGATCGAGTATATAAGAAAATGAAATATGAAATGTACAGATGGAATAAGATGGCCAGAAATATATATAAAAAAACATCAACACCTATATAATAGGTTTTACTTCTGAGGCCAAACACATTTCCCTCTCTCGTTACATCAGGCATCGTCATATCGTAAATAAACAGAAACTACAGCTAAAATGGACCAGTTTGAAGCCTGACAGCTGATACACAACTATAGCACAAGAAGATTAATGTATCTCCCTAAAGGCTATTCAGCAGAACTAACTGCATTATGGGATAATCTAGACCTCTTAATATGCTAATACGCATTGGTCAATAGCTGGACTTAATGTAGGCCGGTAGGCGCTCGATTTCTCGGTTGAAAGAATTCACAATTCACAACTTAATTACACAAACTATATTTTTTCTAACTAACAATCAATATGAACATACTATAACCTACGAATTACTCAATTCTTAAAGTACATAATTCATATAATTTAAAACTCATAAATTCACCAAATTATCACACATTCGTATAAGAAGTAATGCACGAATTCCTATAATACATGATTCCTACAATAATGAAGGCAACAAATTGAAACAAATATTGTCAACTCATAAATAAACATTGACCTAAGAATTGAAAAGAAAACAATTCAAAAAAAAATTATATACACATATTAACGAACTAGTTGTGAGATTTATGCAAACATCTTGTGTTTCTCGAGACTCGTTCGCTTCTATTGTAGCATACTTTCTCTGTATCTTTAAGGTTCCGTGTTTCTCAAACTTCCAGACACCCGTCCCATGGACAATTTTAACGAGAAAGATGCTCTCTAAGAACTTACTTGCCTTTACGCAGAAATTTGGACTTACTAACTTTTCGAGAGAAAATACTTAAAAGATTGAATTTCGTCTGGGAAAACACAGCAGTCATCTAGCTTACACAATCAGGATAACATATATCTAATAGCCTAAAATCAGTACACGCCCATCGAAGATATAAGAATTCTCTATTCCGCCTTTATTAATAACGATTTCTGGAAAATTTCATTTTTCAATGGCACAAAATTGTCTTTGCATCGTCTCAGCTTTTGTCATTTTCCGGTACTTAAACCCCCCAGATTCACATTGCTTTGTTCATCTGTCTTACCATTGTTACAGTGGATTTTGATTAAAAATGCTCCAAGCCAGGGACACTGTATCCTAGAGGCTTAAAACGGTACCCATTTGTGAATTTAATTTCTTATGTGTCACACTGACCGCCGCAAGATTCACTCATGTGTTGCCATCACATCTTGCAAAATCCACACTGGTACAAGATCGTACTCTATGACCTTATCACGTTGGTCTCTGAAGATGAATATGGAGCAAGAACAAAAAAAAATTGTTGCATACACAATTTCCTTAGCTAAAATTAAAATTCGTATACAATAATCAACCAGTTAAACTGGAAGCAGTATACTTGTTTGACCCCACGATTAAATGTTAATTTATTTTTACTGTTACGACTATATGGTCATTAAACTAAGTAACAGAAGAAAGCAAAATTATTTTTTTTAAAAAGCTTAACAGATAATTTAATTACCAAAGTTAAACATGAAAGTGTGAGAGGAACTTACATTATTATAAAAGGAATCTAAAATAATCTCGAAAGAGTTACACCAAAGTAGAATAAAAAGTTTCGTATAAACTTCAGAACCGGAAAAGTACAGGTCCACCAGTTGTCAAAATGGCGTTGTCCTGAATTCCTTTGAATAATTCACAATAGTTTCAAAATAATATTACTGTTAGAAATTAGCACTTCCTATATCCACTGAACAGTCCAAACAAATATTTGTCCTCACAGATAATATCGAAGTACGACACAAAACATCTGCAGACTTATTGTTACAGCATGAACAACCGGTACATACCTTGCCTGCTGTTTTGAAAGCCTCGTGTTTAAACAACGTTGGTAACGAGTCACGTTTTGCTTGAATTTTCCATTAGTATATGCTCTGTTATTCTACTTTGCATTTTCTGTGTGTGAAGGATGTGCATTCTAGACTGCAGCTTTACATCTGCCAATATTTCTTATTAAATTCTATATGCATGATTATGGAATACTGAAATTTCGTATCTTTAAACTCCATGTACATATTTTTAAAATTAGACATGTCAATATTATACATTGCATTATTCCCTCTCCGTGTTTTACTCTCTGCCTTTTAACAATTCTTTTGATTACACATTAATATTCATAACGATAAAAATACATAACATCGAAGATGTTACAATGTAGCACAGTGAGACTTACAATATAATGTTACCATAATTTAAGATGGATTATTGTAATTAACGCTATCTTTTGTCATACTGGGACATTACTGTAAAGATCTACTTTGACAACATATGATGACATCAGACTAAACACTGAAGAGAAACAGCTGTTATAGGTCCAGTATATATGTTTTACATGGAAGACACAACACAAGTATTCTTTAACTTGTATTAAAAGTGTACAAAAATGACATATATTCACGTGGAAACACAAAGTTCAGTGTTACGAAAACATACTCAGGCTCGGCCCTAGGATGTGCGGGGCCCAATGCAGCAAGCGATGAGCGCGGGACCAAAAAAAAAAAAAAAATGCAGAAAAGCGAGAGGCGAGAGGCGGTTGTCTTGTTCTCCTTTCCAAAAGGGACAGGCCTGAACATACTCATCAAATTCAGTGTTAAATATAGGCAGATGTGATATGATGTGATCTAGGATGAGCATCCTACACACATAGAAAATGCAAAACAGAATATGTAGCATATACTGATGGAAAATACATGCGGTAATCCCCTTCCGTCCGTGACATTTATTTTAACATCATCACTGCATGCTCTATTTTGACAAAGTTTCATCGTCACACTCATTAGTAACCTTTGGCGGTGCTGAGATTTTATCGGCCTTCTTTAGTACTCATATACACAAAATATGTACAATATAAGAGTTAATAAAAGTGCCCATTTCTTCGCATGATAAGTGGCTGTTGGACCCCAAACCCACAACCCCTCTCGTCATCCCCTCCCCCCCCCGTGAAAGGTAATGTTGGGTCGCAATGGCGAGCAAAATGTATTCTCGGTTGCAGTGATTGGGGGATGTGCTTTTTATTTTTTAACGTATATTTAATAAATTGAATAGTAACGATGTCTGTAGTATGGCATTTTATGGTGATGTCTAGCATTGGGCATCATGCAGCAGACATGTGACATCATGTTCAACTCAATCACATTTTCCTGACACTAGGTCAGTCCTAACACTAACCTCTTAATGCTGAGTGCCAAGTGAGATAGCTGTTATTACCATTATTATAAGTCTTTGTTATGACTCGACCGGGGTTCAAATTCGTGACCTTTTGCATCCGAGTCGGACACTCTAACCACTTAGGCCACATGATCTGTCTGCAGTGATTTGTTTAGCAGGAGTGAGCATATTAATGAGAAAATAGGAAGTCTCTGCTCTTGCGGCAAAGAGTAATCGATGAGTGTAGTAAATTACTGTCCGTGGCTTGCGAAAATGACTCTTACTGTCAGTACTAAAGCATCTTTCGCATACTTTAGAAAGTCACACAAACTAATTAGCCTAACAAAATTGTTTTGTTTTATTTGTTTGAACATCTTCGACAAAGTGACAACTTTAAATTAGGCAGTGACAGAAACTTCTAGAGTAGTCCAGATGCATACGCTATACATTTGTCTTGTGTGAGAGATTAATTAGAAATACCGTAATACAGATGGTTATGTTTTATATTACCCTCCCCCAAAGATTATTAATTTTCCAGCTGGCAATCAAGTTTCATTTTTATGACCCCCCCCCATTTTTGGGTTAGATTGCAATTCCTCAGGCAAAAAAATGGGTTGACATTCCGCAACAAGTGCGGAAAACTCTACTTGTTATAACTTAAAGTAATTATAGGAAATTGGCCTTAAGTATCCACAACAAGTCTGAGATGACTAAAGAGCGTGTGCTCTGATATTGCAATAATAACTTCTGTCACGTGCCCTGACAAGTTATTGTGAACGTCTGCATTTAACAAAAAGCTCTTTTTTGATCACATATAATTAGACGGACAGACAGACAGACAGACAGACAGACAGATAGATAGATAGATAGATAGATAGATAGATAGATAGATAGATAGATAGATAGATAGATAGATAGATAGATAGATAGATAGATAGATAGATAGGAGCGTGAGTTTAACTTAGCAGAGAGTCTGTTATTATTACTTAGTTCGTTAAGATTTAAGCATTTATGAATTATGTTAAGTTTTCGGTCTCAAAATTCATGTAAAATGAAAAAAAAAGAAATATGTTTTACTAGTGTAAAGTATATAAATGTAAGTGCCACGCTGGTCCTCGTATATTTATAACATATCCGTCTTATAGAACGCTCTGGTGGACTAGTGGTTAAAGTGTCCGCCTCGGATACTGGATGTCGTGGGTTCGAAGCCCGGTCGAGTCATACTAAAAACTTATATGAAAATTATACAAATAGCTGCCTCGCTAGTCTGGATAATGTGACTGGGTGGGACATCATGTTAAATGTCTGTGGCATGATGCACCAGTGTTAGACAGCACTATAAACTGTCACACTGCTAATACCGTAGCTATAAGACTGAAAAATTGTTAAAGCTACGTTAAAAAAATCTCTCTCTCTCTCTCTCTCTCTCTCTCTCTCTCTCTCTCTCTCTCACACACACACACACACACACACACACACACACACACACTGCAGAAACAAATTCAAACGTGTATTATAAAAAGGAAGTTACGAAGTACTAAAAACAAATGATTGTAGAGTTCTCTCACTTAAATTTGTACGCAGTTGTTATTTGCCAAGTTGTCCGCCATAAAAGCCTCTACAGTCTCGAAAAACTCCGCAGGAAAGAAGGGGACGTAATATATTCCTGACCCATACGGACATGATATACTCCCAGCATCGGCCTTAGGAATCCGATTTGGATCAGTTTGGCGGGGCCCACCTGGATTGTACACGCGGGGACCCCTGTGAGCACGGCGTTTGAAAATAAACTTTTAAACAAGTGTTATATGACATTGAATTTGAACTTTTCTTTCATTGTTTTAAAACTACTTTCTATCTATAGGTATACAGGTATTTATATTTTTAAAATTACTAGTGCGCCGGGCCCCTTTAAGCGCACTACATCTAACTCACGTGGATATCTTCTAAACGTATGTGGACGTGGTATATTCTTTATTCCTGTGGACGTGGTATATTCCTTATCCATGTGGACGTGGTACATTCCTAATCCATGTGGACGTGGCATATTTCTAACTCGCTTGGACATGACATTAATTCCTAGTTCATGTGGACGTGGCATATGTGGGTGCACCCGATCCCTACATTGTTAAAGCCTTCAAGGCTAAATTTGTTAACACTGTTAAGGCTCTCAGGCGTTAACAACGTATACTTTTATACGGTACAATATACGTTGTATGCCCTTAAGGCTTAACATTGTTAACGGTCTCGGGCACTGCTCTTGCGCATGTGCATCATTTTCTATCAATCATCCGGTCAGTGAACAGAACGATTTTGATATGGGATCATATGATGAAACGAATACTTTGCAAACATAATTAAAACTTCCAGTAAGTTATGATTTGTTATTAGGGCTAGCTGTAATGAATTAGGATTAAAAGTAACAATTTGTACATCGGTGTGCGTAATACATCCTTGACGAAGTATGCTTTATCGGAGTGATCGCGTTTGACGCACTTAGGAACTTTTAACATTCCAGAAATATAATGCGTAAATAGTGATAATATCAGTTCCTTTGAAAACATGTATTTATTTGTTTCTGCAAAGTATCGATAACAAATGACAATGATATATTTAAAAGTACTCTTCATCACTTGCTTTCATCCAGGCGACCCTTTGCAAGTTCTTGTTGTACATCACTTACTTTGACGCACGTCACGTCCCATACAACCGAAAAAAAGATAGTTATATTCCAAGGCAACTTCAGTAGCACATTGAAAGCACAAGATTATTGAAAAAAATGAAGAAAAAAACATAATTTAAAATTCAATATCCATTCATATATATTTATTTTAGGTATAGTTTTGTGGAGATTTTGTCCCAAAAGCAATACGAATATACAAAAATCAAATTTTTGTATGATTCATAATGGTATTATAATAAAAATGTTCACTTGTAATTAAATAAGTAATAGATTTATCTAATATGACTTGTCTCTATTTTGTATTTCGTGGCAGTGTGCTTATGCAGAATATGTTATTTATGCAGAATATCTGTCATTGAATGTACTTTTTTTTTGGTGCGTCAGAACAGTCGTGCATCTTTGACAACTTGTTTTTGTGGAAGTGCAAATAATCAGTGACAAAGATAACATATTAATGTAGATTTTGAATTAGAGGCTGCAGATTTAATTATGAAATATATTTAACAGGTACTTCTTTAAATAGATATGAATTATGTTAAGAAAGAACCACTTAAAAAGAACGCAAAGACAGCTTTACTGAAACTTTAAAAATGCAGCACAGTATAAACAGTGTAACTGATTTTGTCATCCATTGTGGGTCACATTTTCATAACATGCTCAGTGGCTGATTTGCTGTCTATTAAAAATTGTTATTAAATATTTTTATGAACATATTTTATTTTACAAGCATTAATGATATACATTTTCACTCTGTTTGACTCAATGTTGATTAGTGAAAACATATTTTACGACTTCATTGGGTGAACTTTGAGTTGATGATGCTGCGTTTAAACATCAGCATCAGAACAAGGAGCAAAAACTTACTGTAGGCAAGGGCTAATCGACTTACAGGATAATTGAGGTGTGTTTAGCTCTAATGGTCATAGACCAGATGATCTTATGAGATGGTCTGTTCTCGTTTCGTCCAACATTCAGTGCATGTCCATCCATTAACACAAACTTGCCATGTCCTAAGATTTCCCTAAAATTTTCTACACATACATCCCATTCTCTTGTTGGTCCAAATGAAAATACCGGTAGCACTGCTCTGACATCCAATAAGGGCACAACTGTGGACATCTTGAAGATATTGTTATCACTACACCTGCTGAATGGAAAGCCATGTCAGGAAGGATTTTTCACCAGAAGACATTTAAATAATGCCAAGTTTCTTGTAAATTAAAACGTAGATTTGTGTCACTCTTTAAGACTTTTCCTTAAGATTATTGTTTTTAACATCAAGCTCGCGTCGAGTACCTGTGCCTTTAGCCACATATGCATCACACGAAAATTAATTACATAGACGCAAAATAACCA